>PITA01007323.1:25068-92697 GCA_004023965.1 Spilogale gracilis
TCCCCATTTCCTTCTTTCCCAGCTTACACCTTTCCCTCTGCTCTGCTTTCTTCCCCTCCCTCCAGCTCCACCCCATCACCTGCCTTCCCCTTAGTCTCCTCCCTCTTCCTTCCTTCCTTCCTTCCTTCCTTCCTTCCTTCCTTCCTTCCTTCCCACCCACCTCACCCTCCACCTGAGCTCCCAGATGAGCTGAGGACTGCTCCTCTTGGCTGGGGCAGCTGAGTAGGCAGCCCCTCCTCCATGGTCCTCTGGGGTGGGGGCAGCAGGAAGGGAGGCCCTCCCCCCCCGCACCCCCCTACAGACCTGCAGGTGTACCAGGGTCCTTCTCCTGCTACACTGCGTGTCAGTCTCACTTGGGGGAGGGCGTCAAGGAGCTGGGTCGAAGAGGAGGGCAGCTGGAGGGTATCAGTTTATCTCAACTCAGGGAGCAGCCCGGGGCCAGGCAGCCCCAGGCAGAGAATGGCTAAGCGAGGAACAAGCTATGGATCCTCAGAACCAGGTGGCTGTGAGAAGGTAAAAGTAAACTGTGATGACAGACATCATGCATCAGTCCCGTACTCGCTGCCCTTTGGCCCTTTGGACAGATTGCAAGGTCATGGTTGACCCGCCTTTCTCCAGAGAGGTACTGTCCGTGCAGACCAGCTGGCCAAGGAGTATGCATGTGATCAGAGCCGGCATCTGCTGTGGCTCTTACCAAGGGTCTGGTGTGTGTGTGCTGCTAACACTGCTGCTAAGTGTTCCCATTTTACAGATGAGGGAACAGAGGCACACAGAAGTTAAGTCACACAGCTGGTAAGTGGTAGAGCCAGGGTTCAAACGCGGGATGTCTGGCTCCAGGATCTGAACTGTGAACCACTATTCCAACAACTTCTCCTCACCGAGTGTTTGGCTCTTCAGGATGGCCTGTAGGTGCAGAGAGTGGGAGAGAGAGCAATCTGGAACTTTCTCCAGATGACAGCCAAGGAGGCAGTCCCATTTCTCTGGGGCAGGTGGCCACAAAGCTGGGAGTGATTCTGGCCAAAGCACAAACCGTCGGAAACCTATTTCCCCAGGAATGGGGTCAGGGAGGGGGGCTTCTCCCCTGGGGGCTTGCCCTGGGAGCTGTCCTGCATCACTGGACACTGTCCTGCATCACTTCCGTCCCCCACCACTTTCTGTGCTCATGCCGGGGGGACTGGACAACCAGAATGAGTCCCAGAGGGCACAGCTTTGCTGTAAAGGAAGGAAGCACGTCAGTAGGTGTCCTAAGTAGTCCCCTATGAATGGGGCTAAGAACCGACACCTTCCAAAATCCCTTCTAATTTAGGCCATCTGTGGAAGAGGGGTCTTTTGTTGAGGCTTTCCTCAGTTCCAGGCTCTTCACAAATGTCACCGTACGTCTACGAAGCAAGTATCATGACCCCACTTTAGAGAGAGGAAAACCGAGACTTAAAGAAGCCAAGTGGCCTCCTGGCCCGAGGCCACCTGATCCCCACACCTGTGCTTTCCCCAACAGCGTTTTCCTGTCGGGGTTGGAGGGGAGCTGTGAGGTCCGCCTGCCAGTGCTCCCCACTTTGCTTTGCCCACAGTCCTCCTCCCCACCCTCTGCTCCTCCTCCTGTTCCCTCTCCTCTTTGTCCCATTTCCTACTGGCAGGTGCATCTACCACCACCCCCTGGCTGAAGCCGGAATGGGGAACAGTTGGGGAGGCAGAAGGAATGGCTCCCATCCTTTCCCTGCACCGTGGCTCCGGGTCCTGACTCCTGACTCAGTGGTAGAAGAATTAAAATCTAAAGCTGGAGTGATCACAGGGCTGAGGACATGGCCAGATGTGTGCGTGTGTGTGCGCGTGGGCTCCTGAGGGTGCCTGTTGGAGGGCGGAGGAGGGTGTGTGTGGGTGTGGCTGTGGGTGGTGCCCACACGCTGAGCAGTGTCTGCAAGGAGCAGAGTCGCTCTGGCAGAGCAGGAAAGGGGTTTTGGTGCGGGCTCACCTGGCACTGGGTTCTCCGCCGGGCAGCAGAGAGCTGGGTGCACCGCAGCTTCCCCGGGCCCATCCTGCACCTGCGTCTGGGTGGCCTTCCCAGTGGGAAGTGTAATTGTGTCTGCTTGGAGTGTCAGAAGGGGGCCGGCTGACAAAGAAGGCAGGGATCGGGGAACCTCATGGCAGTTCTGGGGAGCAGGAGGGAAAGGGAAGCCATGGCAGTCTTCCCCACCCTTCTCCGGGCAAGTGCCTTTGACTTGTGGGAACTCAGGAAAGGAGGGGAGGACCCGGGAGGGGTGCTGGGGGGACCTGAAGGGGCAGCTTAAGTCCTAAATGAAGGATCTGGCTAGGACCTCCCAGCCAGTTGCCTTAGCACGAAACTGAGGAAGGAAGGGGGGGCTGGCTCTCATGTCCTGGGAAGACCCAGATTGCATAAGTGCTTGTTCCCAAAGGCCTGGGGAGCCCTCGCTGTGTGGTCCAGTGTCCCACCCCCACACCCCTGTCCCTGCCAAACAGGCTGGACCTCACCGCCATCTCATTATGAGGACTGCCACTGACCATGATACCAAGGGGGAGGTGCGTTCTCTCTCTCTCTCTCTCTCTCTCTCTCTCTCTCACTCACTCACTGGAGTGCTGAGAAACCATCAGGCTCTTTGACAGCACAGGTCCATGCTAAGAGCAAATGGCTTCTGATGGGTAACGGGCCAGCAAGTGGCAAAACGACTCTCTTGGATGCAGTCTTGGGGATTGCAGATGCGTGCTTTCCAAAGGGCGTAGACTGGCCCCTAATTCCAGCGGCCATACACCTCGGAGTCCTCATCTGTGCCCCATGGCAGCACAGGTGCTGGAGTTATTAGGGGAAGTATGATAACAAGGTGATTGAGGGGCCTCCACACGTCCTGTTGCCAGGAAGACAGAAGTCCCATCTGTGTGTGAGATTTCTGATCGTGTCCTGGGAATTGGAGCTTCTCTGGAGCTCCTCGGGGTACCTGGCTGAAGTGGGGGCTGAGCCTTTGTCCCAGCTACTTCTGACCTGTGTAGGCTGGCTTCGCTAGAAGGAAACCTTTTCTTGCCCCATTTAGAGTTTTCTCTCGGTCCCCATTTAGAGGAAAGAGGAGGGGCAGGTCTCAACGGAGAGCACTCCCTGTGTCCTTCCTGCTCAGCCAACACCGTGTCCCTCCAACAAGGCCGCAGTCAGCCTGGCCAGGGCCCACCTCCTAGACGCCCCTTCAGACTCCAGCTTCTGAGCAGATTTCTAATGAAATTCAAATGAGATTGAGGTTATCCAGGGTGAATGAACCTGCTCCTTGTCCCTCCTCTCTCTGGAGATGGCTGCTGACTGCAGATCTCAACCTGCTTCCAGAATTGTCTTTCAGAGTGGAGTTTGGTAGGCCAGAGTGGATATAGGCCAGGGCGGGAGTGGGATTCGCCCCTGCTGTCCATTTAAGCCCCAGGGCTGCTGTTTCTTAGTTGGAAGAGAATAGACACAGGGGGCTTCCGGACCCGATCGGAACACCTGTGTGCCTTTTCGATCTTCAGGAGGCTTCTGGAGGGGGGGTCACCATTGATGTGCACAGGAGCATACCCCGGCTGTGAACCCCCAGGCCCATTCCAGCCACCATTTGGGGAACTGAACTCCACGCAGTGGGGGAGGGATATGCTTCATTACGTCTTCTGGCTCAGATTCTGTGTTGGTTTTCGGCTCCTTCATTTCTTTTGCCACCCGAGGCATTAGCCATCCCCGGGCTCTCCTAAGCAACAGAATGTGGGCCAGTGAGCGGGGCGCATCTGCTCAGAACTGCCCTGGCTGGGACCCAAAGGCTCGCTCGTGCCTCCTGCCCCGGGGCTGGCCATACTTCCTGCCCAGGCGGGCAGGCCGGGCCAGGTGGCCAGGCTCAGACTTGGGCTGATCTGCTTGCTGCGCTACGGAACACTGGCCCCCAGTCTGCGGGATTCCAGCAAGGTGCCATTTCCATATTCTCTGGCAATAACTAATTAGCGATTATAAAGCCTTTGAAATATGAAGTGCTGCATGATAATATCTGTAATGAACCTGATTCTTTCCCTTTTGCGCGCAAGGGGTGGGGGGAGGAGAGGAGGTTTTACATCCATTAAGGGGGAGTTGGGCTGCAAAGCAGCTTCCCTTCCCCGAGGGGCATCAGAGTCTGGGTCTGATCAAGTGGTCCTGGGGAGGGGGTATGGAAAGTACCCCCTTGCCAACCCCTCCCTGCAAGGCATCACTTTGACTCCCACCCTTCTCCACTGTTCTACCCCCCACCCCCATCAGCTGCTTACCAGCTTCTGACTTACCCTTCCCTGGGTGGGAGTAGGAGGGGGCGCCGAGGATGATGGATGGAAAGGGGAGAAGAGAAAGGTGGAGTTAGGGTGAGGAGAACGAGCAGGGCTCGTGGTCTCCTTAATGTGATTTAGAATTTCATATTAATATATCACCTCAGAAAAAAATTAATGAGAAACGTGAAGAAAATAGGATAATGAATATGATAATATATGGGGAGTGCTTTGGGCTTCTTGGAACAAAGGTGCAAGGAATTATTGCTGTGATTTTCTCACGGTGCATATATATTTTTATTAAACTCTAAAAAAAATGCCAGTAGATTCACTTCTTTGCAAGGTATTAACGCCCCGCAGAGGAGTCGTTCTTCAATTAGTTTCCTGAGCCTCGGCCCACCTCTTGGCTGTTTTCTCGTCACTCTTCTGGAGACTTCCAGCTTAAGGGACAGGGGGATTAGGTGAAAATGCTCAGCGGCTTTGCCCCGAGTGTCTCACGCACACATGCCGGGGGAGAGGGCCCCCCCGAGCAACTGGGGCTCAGAAGAGCCAGCTGGGAGTTGAATGCAGACCAGAACTAGAAGGCAGAGCCCTGGCTGGATGACCACTCAAGGTAGCCAGAGGAGAAAGGACAGCGTACTTAGGTTCACTCTCCTGACCTTTCTCCCCAGCCTAGGGTCTACTCAGGCCAGACCTCTTTCCAGTGATTTCAACATAATTGAATATAAGTTCCCAGTTGGAAGAGAACTTTGTGGGGCTACCTTGCCAAGGGACCGTAGAGACCAGAATGAAGCCGAGAAGCACATCTTTTTCCATTTCTTGCTTCCCTGTAGGAGTGACGCTCGGGGCGCGATCCAGCTCTGTGTTAGGCTAGGCTTGCCCTTCCTGTCCTCATGGCCTGGAGAGTCTAATGCGGGGGTCAGAAGTCCAATAAACACACAAATATTTAAATACTATGGTGTTAGAAAGGAACAGAGCAGGAGGCCAAAGCAGATACAAAGGGACCAAATTTACATGGGAGTGGTCTCTTTCCAGGTGCAAACATGCAGCTGAGGAATGAAGGATGTAGAAACTTCTGGGGGTGATGGGGAATGGGGAGGGTGCTTTGAGTAAAAGAAACAGCAGATGTGAAAGGCCTGAGGCAGGAAAGCGCTTGGCTTCTTACAGAACCAGGGCAAGGATGGTGGGAGTTGGGCACAGAGCCCCGAGGGCTGGTCCAAGGAGTTTGGATTTTATGCACAGTGCAGTAGGAAGCCACCAGAAAGTTTTAAGGAGGACAGTGACAGTGATTGCTCTGGCTGCAGCGTGGAGGGCAGGTTGTTGGGGCCTGAGTGAGTCGTGTTAGGGACTAGGGCTCTGTCCTGGTGAGAGGTGATGGTGGCTGGGACCAACCAGGGGGTGCCACGAGGGGGACCGCTGCGGACAGGTTCCAGAGAGACTCAATAGCACTTGGTGGTCGGTTGGAAGTGAGCGGCTTTGGTTCCTTAGTTTCTGGCTGGAACAACTCAGTAGAGGGAGGTGCAGTACTAGAGAGTGGCCATGGGATCCTCGAGGAGGAACAGAGGTGAGCAATGCTCAGTAAAGCTTAATTTCCCCACCTGCTGGCTAAATTCCTGTTGAACTGAATGAGGGAGGTCCTGGTGCATCTCAGGGGCCACTGCAAAGAATCCAAGCACAAAGAACTGGAATTGGAGGGACCTCACTAAGGCACAGTGAATGAGAAGCAAAAGGACAAGGGGAAGGAGGAAGAGAAGAATGGAGCAAGGCAGATGGTGTAGCAAATCTACAAGAGCTGATAGCCATCGAGTCCTTGGCATGGGCATGTGCTATTCTAAGCATTTGGTGTGTATTATCTTATTTCTTCCCGACAGCTGTTCTATGAAGCACAGAAAATTGTTATCCTTATTTTACATACACGCAAAAGGGGGACCAGAGAGGTTATGTGACTTGTGCAGGGTTGCAGAGCCGGGAAGTGGAGCAGTGGCCCCGTTTTGACCCAGGCAGTGCGATTCTAGAGTCTGAGCTCCCACACGTGATGCCTCAGTGCCTGTCATTATGACACTAAATAGCCAGCTGCCACCAGGACAGCTTCACACACCCCGCTTGTAAGCCTCCTTTCACCAGTGCAGAACCTGACCGCTCAGAGGTTCAACAACTTGCCCAAGGTCACTCAACCAGAACACAGCCCAGCCAGAATTCAAACGCGAGTCTGTCTGGCTCCCGGGGCCCTGTTGTAACCACACTGTGCCTTTCCCCAGAGGCATTTGACTGTCTCCAAGAGTAAGATTAAATGTACTAGATTTCACCCCAATGGCCAGATCTTATGCCTGTGATAGAAACAGAGACATGGCAAATATCTATCTCCCCCTCCCCACCGCTATCCCCCATGTCCCCCGATACGCTCTCAGTTTCTCCTTGGAGCTCAAGTGTTCATTCCTCGTCCATCTCTCCCTTCCTTGGTGCGGCCAGCCAGCCAGCCGGCTAGCCAGGACTTCTTGAGACTCAGCCATGTGCACAGTCTGCTCTAGGTTCTGTGGTTCAAAGTGAAATTAACACCGTGTCCCTGACCCTGGGAGTTTTTCAATGTAGTTGGAGAATATTAAGGACAGGTACGTAGCTCTTTCTGGTCTCCCGGGCACCTTCACATTGTGTTTTTTGCCATGAGCCCTTCCCAGGCTTAGTGTGCACCTTTCCACAGATGAAGACAATTCTGTTGCCAACCGCCTGAGCTTGGAAGAGGATCCTGAGCCCCAGAAAGGAAGAGTCTGGCTGACACCGTAATTATAGCCTTACAGAAATTCAGCAGAGGCACTACTTCAGCTGTGCTCAGATTCCCGCCCCACAGACGTAGTAGGGAACATACGTGGTGCCAAACCACGATGTGTCCGGTCATCTGTTACACAGAGCTCACTCTGATGGCCACTGTAGCCCATCTCATACTCTCCCCTACAGCGTGACCTTGACATTCCTCCAATTAAGAGGTAGAGTCTAGTTCTCCTGACCTTGAGTCCAGATGGGCTTATGACTCCTTTGACCACAGAGGATAGTGTAAGTGACACCCATCTCCAAGGCTGGGTCATGAAAGGCCTCCCAGCTTCCTTCCGTCTGAGCTGCTGTGTAGGCAGTCTGATGCCTCTAAGCTACGCCGCCCGGAGGCTGCCCGTTGGCTCTCTCTCATTGGCTGTCCAAGTCTTCAGGTTAGCCCCGCCTAGACTCCAGACACGTGACAGAACAAACCTGCAGATGATCCCAGCCTCCAGTCACCGGGTCACTCCCAGACTTCTAGTTCTTTCCAGGGGGCTTTCTAGACATTATGGGTGAGAGACAAGCCATCCCCCCTGTGCCCTAAGTAAATTTCTGGCACACAGAATCCGTGAACATAATAAAACAGTTTCTGTTTTACATTACCGAATTTGGGGGGGCGGGGCAGGAGTTTGTTACGTAACAATAGTAATCAGAAAACGTGGCCAAACTCCAGATCCGGGGATGGGGGGCTGGGCAGGAAGTAAATTCTGCCTACTCCAGTGTGAAATCCTGCAAATTCACAGGGTGAAGGCATAAACGTTGTCGTCTTAATACAGCAAGGGCCGTAAGGACTAGGAGCAATACTATAGTCTACGATGGAGCTTTCGATCCGGTTACATTAAGGATTCAGCTGAGGCCCAGAGAGGGTGCTTGCTTTACGCATAATCACACAGCCTCAGCGTCAGGGCTTCAGACTCAGCCCTGGCAGGCGTCCAGGATCGCCCCTCTCTGTGCATGTGCCACACTCTGAGCTGGAACTGGTGGACCAAACTTGACCTGACAATGACCTTCCCAGGGAAAGGAGGAACCCAGTGAATGCAGACCCTGAAAGATTTCCTTCACTTTTAAAAGCCCAGGGTCTGTACCTGTTGTAAATGACTGCCCGGTATCCATGTTTATTGGACTTTGTATCCTATGAGTCTGTTTTGTGGCTGCACACCCATCGATGGGTCACCATTTTTTTTTAAAGATTATAAATGTAACATGCAAAAATCATATTTGTTACATTTATACATATTTATACCATGCATTTGCAGTATATAGAGGCACTCAGAGTATATATTATTTATAAGCGTTGCTGCACGGCTCAGGTTGGTTAGAAAGGCTCAGAGCGAGAGTGTGTTTGTAAAGTGCTCCAGGGTCCTCTGGGATGAGGGCAGCTATGTAAGCGCGAGTCATTATCATTAAACTAAACTGCCTTCCTCCGATTACTGACAGCAGCGAAGAGGTTCTCCCGCCTCCCCTGCCCCTGCGCGCGGCCTGGTAATGCTGGGATAATATAAAGATAATATTACCGTAATAAGTGCTTTGCAGCATTTATGCCTTTATTAGCAGCGGCCATATTGTAAGGAAGGGAGAGGCCCGCAGAAGCGCCAAGGGGCTGCTGCCCAGCGTGGAACACTCAGGGAGACGGGCGGAGTTCTGAGTCCAAGCTAAATGCGGGGGCAATGCAGCATGAGGTCAAATTCTCCCTCCTTATCCCCTCCTTCAGTGCCTGTCTGCAATTTCAATCGGTTCCTGAAAATGCTGTTGAGTCCGACTGGGTCTGGGGTTGGGTGCGGTGTAATGGAGACATGGTGCGAGCTGTGGGGGGAGGAGTAGCTTCTGGAACCCCAGCCCCAGGGTTACCCTACTGCATTTTAAGTGGCCTCCCAACCCAGGGGAGGCCCCGGATTGACTGCAGAGGTGCTCACTTTGATTGACGTGTATCAGAGACAGCCATGAAAGCCAGGGGCTTCCCAGAGTGTAATTAATCCCCATGAGAGAATGGCTTCATTGGGTGCCCCCAAGAAACCATGAGAGGCCATAAAAATAAGAAGGAGCTTCAAAATAGTTCTTAGATTTTACAAAGAGCCCCTTTCCCCACAGCATGACTGTCTGCTGCCCTGGTTTCAGGTGGCATGTGTCCTTCTGCCATACACTTGACACGGGGAGGAAGGGGTCATTTGTAGGCTTGAATCTCGGGATGTTGAGACTGTCCACCATCTCGTTTGACCCTTCTCTACTCTGTGAAGCTCATCTGCTCTGTCAGCCCTATTTTATAGAAGTGGAAACCAAGGTCCACAAGCATAGAGAGGGTGGGCCAGGTGGTGTGTTGGGAAGAATCAGAACTGAAATTCAGGCCTTTTGGCTCAAGGTCAGTGACTCTGTTCCCGCAGGCTGTCTGTCTTGCCCAGGAAGGAGTTTTACAATGCAAAGGACCCACCTTCCAGTCTTGCTCTGGAGGGACAAAATCAGCAGGGAGAAGGCCAGTGTGCTAGGCCATCTACTGCTGTGTAACAAAGCACCCCAAACCCAACGCTCTAACCCAGCCTCTGTCCTTCTGGGGTGACAAGGCCACTCTTCCTTGGGACTGCTCCTGTTGTTATAGTCAGATGGCTGGACGTGGGACATCTCCAAGCTGCCTTCTCGCTGGAGCATGGGCGGGCTGTGTCCATCATCTGTCCAGAATGGCAGCCTCGGAGCACCTGGACCGCTTCCAGGGCCACTGCGGCCCCAGAGGTGGCTGTCCCGCGAGCGAGAGCCAGATGGAAGGTATATCGGCCGTTAGCAGCTTGCCTTAGAAATCACACAGCGTCACTTTTTGTGACTCTCGCAGTTATTTGTTCGGAGCGAGTCATGAGTCAGCCCATATTCAAGGGGAGAAGGACTCCCCCCGCCCACCCACCCCCCCAGCAGGCACCGTCCAAGAACTAGACAGCATGTTTTGAAAACACACAGTGCTGTTCAGACCACTTCTCCTTGAGAGCCGTTGCCGGTCCCCAAGTAGGACACAGGCAGGGGCTAACCGCATCGCCCAGCCTTTCCTCCCACCTGCCTCCTCTCATGGGCTAGAATGCCCCTGGCGCCGGGCTCCAGCTGATGGCCCCTTGCTCGGGTCCTGAGATGCCAGAAGGCCCCCAGGCTGGCCACTTGTCTAGGGGTGACCTGTGTCCTCGATAGGGAGTCACAGCCCCACCCCCTCCCCAGTCAAAAGCCCCAATAACGGGGCCTCCGCGGGAGCTGCTGGTGGGGGGACACAGAGCCCAAGTGACAGCCCCTGGGCCCGACCGAGGTGTGTTGCCTTTTCGCTGAGACGCTTTAAAACCCCAGCGGCTTGGTTTCATTTTGAACCTGACAGATAAAAGACCGACTTTGACTGAGAATATTAACTTTCTGGCTCCCGCCCAAGAAAGCTGAACAGATGAGGAAATAATATAAAATAAAAGGCGTCTGCAAACACTGACTGTAGGCTGCTTTCCATAAAATACGCCCACTGCTATGTGTAACACTCCCCGAGCCTTTCATTGCTCGGCTCCCTCCCTCCTTTTCCGCTCCTGGTGCCCAGGGAACTGCCTTCTCTCATTTAGGAACAACAAAAAAAAAGACCCACCGGAAGAGAGGAAAGGGCACAGGTTCTAAACCCCGCCCCCAGCTCCCCTCCAGGAGGCCGAGCAGGTGCACCCGCAGGCTGAAAAGCACCTTGTGGCTCCCTGCTGCGGATGGTGGTGCAGGCTCCTGGGCCCAGCCCCGGAGAACCCGGTTTTGGGGTCCTGGGGAGAAGGCAGGCCCTCTGGGGAAACCCCTTCCCTGTCCCCCGCTGGCAACTAAGTGGGAGCAGGTCTAGGGGCACCACACTTGTCGTGCCTTGACCTGCATCCTAAGAAAACAGGATGACTCGTCAGTTGGTTTGCTCTGGTGGCTCTAGCGAGGGACCACCAAAGTGGTGGCATAAACAGCCAAAATGTGCCACCTCCCCGTTCCGGAGGCTGCAGGTCCCCGATCAAGAGGGCCACAGGGTTGGTTCCTTCTGAGGGAGGACAGGCCCTGAGAGGAGGAGCTATTCCAGGCCTCTGCCCCTGGCTCTCAGATGGCCCTCTTCTCCCTGTGTCCTTGCACGGTCTTCCTGCTGGGGGTCTGTGTCCCAACTTCCTCTTCTTCCAGGGACGCCAGCCATAACAGGACAGGAGCCTGCCCTAATGAGCTTGTTTTAACGTCACTGCCTCAGTGAAGACTCCGTCTCCAAGTACAGTCACGTTCTGGGGTGCTGGGGCTTAGGGCTTCAATGTAGGAATTGGGATGGGACCCAGCTGAGCCCGGAACACCCTTTAGCCTCAGAATTGAAATAACAGCAGGTGCGTCCCCGCAGCTGTTCCAGCGGAAGCCTCGGCTGCTTCTGCCCTGTGTCCTCCTTCCCTGCCTGGGACAGTGGGGGCCCTGAGCTTGCAGGCAGGCTGTCCAGGGGCTCCTCGGAAAGCAGAGTCCTTGAGGGCATCACCTCCCTGCCCCACCAGTCTGGCCTGGTTTGGGAGGGAAGGCGTCTGGGTTGTCCAGGTAGGTGAGATCAGTCAGGGACGTAAGAACGGGAAGGTGGCCACCGAGCCGGAACACCTTCCATGCCTGGTCTGTGCAGGAGACAGGAACTGAAACTCTGCCACCAGCTTCTCTGGGATACTGGGCACGTTGCCATAGTGCTCCACGCCCAGTTCTCTTATCTGGAAAATGAAGAGAAGGAGATGTAGCCCTTTGTCATTGAGTGGGGTCCTGTCTACTGAAGTCTGGCCAGGCCCATGATGTCAGGCCTTCCAGAAGGCCAGCGGAAGGGGACTGCTGCTTGCACACAACTCAGGGGAAAAGATCAGAGGTTTCCATGAAGTCAAAGCCTTGGTCCTCTGTTCGCCTTACCCACCGTGGGCGTATCCTCGCGATGCTTCAGCACCAGGGGCCTGGAGCTGTTATAAGACTTGTGAGCGGGCCTTCAAGTGACCAGAACACAGGGGAAATAGAATTGCTCCCGGGGTATTGTTTCTCAGACTTTTTTTTTTTTACTGCAAAACTAAGAAATTCTTTTAACCCCTAAAAGACACACACACACACACACACACACACACACACACACAAACACCCTGTACCCTTCAAATTATGTCCAGGACTATCCCAGTAGCCTTCTAGCTGGTCTCCTTGCTTTTCCCCTTCCTCCGCTGTTAAGTCATTTCTCAATCTGGCAGGGAGAATGAGTCCTAAAAAGGCTAAGTCACACGTTGTTACTCCTTGGCCTAAAACCCTCTCATGGCAACACCTTGGAGGAAAAACTCAAGTCCTCCGAAGGACCAACGGGGCCCTCTGTATCTGCCCCAATGACCACTGTCCTCACTCCTCTTCTTCCCCTTGCTCCCTGGACACTGCCACACTAGCTCCCCCTTCCTCAGACAGGCCAGCTGGGGGCCAGCTTCTGGAAAGGCTCTGGGTGGCAGGAAGCGATCTGGGGCTCTCTATTGGGGAGCCTAGGGGACAGTGAAGGTCCCTTCAGTGCAGGGCTGCCCGTGCCCACCTCAGCCCCAACCACAAGCTGCCAAAGGGGGCTGGTGGCCATTCCTTGCACCTTCATCAAAAATCAGTTGGCGATGCTACCATGGGTTTATGTCCACAGGCTTTACTCTGTTTCACTGATCTGTCCCTTTGCCAGTGCCATAGCCTCTTGATTATTGTCGCTATGGAGCAAGCCTGAGAATCGAGTGCTGTGATTTCTCTCTTCTTCACTCTTTTTCAGATTTGTTTTAGCTCTTCCAGTTCCTTTGCCTTTTTATATAAATTTTAGAGCCAGCTTGTTTATATGTATAAAAATCCTGCCTGGGTTTTGATTGGTGCTGTATTAAATCTATAAATCATTTGCGTGAGGAATTGACATATTTATTACAGGTAACTTTAACAATGCATGAGCAGGTACATCATTCCATTTCTCCAATTCTTTTAGGTCCTCTTTGATTTCCTTCATCACAGCTTTGGTATTTTTCAGCAAATGGGCCCTGTACATGTCTTATAATATTTATGCCTAAATAGTTCATTCTTTTGGAGTGATTATAAATTGTATTCGTTTTTAAAAATTGTGGCTTACAGTGGTACATTGCTAGTACACAGACTTAGAGTTTCATTTTGTATGTTGAACTTATATCTGCAACCTTGCTAAACTTACAGTTCCAGAAGATTTTGTTTTATTTTGTAGACTCCTTGAGATTTTTGGTGTCAACAGTCACTTTGCTAGCAAATAGAGAGGATTGTATTTTCTCCTTTTCAATATACACGCCTTTATTTTTTCTCACCTTATGGCACTGCCTAACCCACTGGTGTTGAACTGGAGGGGTGATGCTGGACATCCTGGCCTTCTTGATCATAGGGAGAAAGCATTCCATTTTGCATCATTAAGTATGATACTAACTGCAGGGTTAATTTTGTAGATGCCTCTCTATCAGGTTGAGGAAGAGGCTTTCTCTTTCCAGTTTGCTACGAGTTTTTATTATGAATGGATATTGAATTTTATCATGTGCTTTTCCTGCCTCAGTTGATAGGATCTTATGTTCTTTTTCTTCTTCTTCTTTAAACTGTCAACACTGTGAATTATATTTATCCCTGTTGGAATATGGCATCTTGGGGAAAAATCCCACTTGGTTGTGTTATGGTTTTATGTATTGGTGGACTCAGTTCACTAATATTTCATTGAGGGTTTGTGTGTCCATGTTTGTGAGAGATATTAGGGTGTAGTTCTTTATTCTGGTACTCTCTTTGTCTGGCTTTAGAATCAGAGTATTGCTAGTCACATAAAGTGAGTTGGATGGCATTCCATGCTCTGCTATTTTTTGATATTTTATAGAATTGATGTTATTTCTTCTTTAAATGTTTGATAGAATTTACCACTTGGGCCTCAAGATTTCTTTCTTGGAAGGTTTTTAATTACTTCTTTTATAGTTAAAGGACCATTTAGGTTCTCTATTTCATCCTAGGTGACTTTTGCTAATTTACGATTTGCAAGGAATTGGTCCATGCCCTCTCATATGCGTGGCATTATTCTTGTTATTCTCTTATTATCCTTTCAATGTTTTCAGGTTCTAAAATGATATTCCCTCTTTCCTTCCTGATGTTGGAGATTGGTATTTTCTCTCTCTTTTTGTCAGCCTTGCTAGAGATTAACCAATTGTATTATCTTTTCCAAGAACTAGTTCTTGGTCTGATTGCTTTTACCTATCACTTATTTGTTTTCCATTTCACCGATCTCTGTTCTTTATCATTTCCTTCTTTATAATTGATTTGGGTTGAGGTTGTTGCTCTTTTCCTTATTTCTTAAAATTAAAGTCATTGGTTATTGTTTGAGAGCTTTCCTTTTCTAATGTAAGTATTGCATACTATACATTTCCCTCTGAGCACAGCTATGGATACATCACACAAATTTTAATATGTTGCAGTTTTATTTTCTTACAGTTCAAAATATATTTAAGTTTCTCCTGATAGTTCCTCTTTGATCCAAGAACTATTTAATAGTATGTGGTTAACTTTCCCAGTATTTGGACCTTTCCCTGTTACCTTTGTATCATTGATTTTTAGTTTAATCCCATTATGATCTGAGAGCATACTTTGTATAATTTCCATTCTTTTAAATTTGTTCAGATTTGTAAAATATAGTCTATCTTAGTGAATGTTTCACATTCACTTGGAAAAACTGTGTGCTCTCCTGTTGTTGGGTAGGGTGTTGTATAAATGTCAATTAGATCCAGTTGGTTGGCATCATTGTTCAGTTCTATATGCTTGCTGATTCTCTGCCTACGAGTTTGATCTGATACCGTGAGGCAAGTGTTGAAAAGTTTCTGCCTATAATTGTGGATTTGTCTATTTCTCTTTTCAGGTCTGTCGGTTTTTGCTTCATGGGACAGAAGCTCTTTTGTTAGGTGCCTGCATTTTTAGCACTGTTATGTCTTATTGGTGAATTGATCCTTTCATCATTATGTAATGTCCCTTTTGATCCTTGGTAATTTTTTTTGTTCTGAGATTTTTTAGTCTGCTATTAATAGAGCCACTCCGGCTTTCCTTTGATTAGTATTTGCATGGTGCATCTTTTTTGTCCTTTTGCTTTTAATCTACCTGTATCATTATATTTGATATGAGTTTCTTGCGGATAGCGCATACTTGGGTCATGTTTTTCTTTTATCAATCCGTTCAGACCATCTTTCATTTAATTGATGTCTTTAGACCATTGATATTAATGTCATTATTGATGTTTGGATTAATTCCACCATTTTATTATTCGGTTTCTGTTTGTTCCTTCTTTTTTTTTGTTCTTCTCTTTCCCCTTTCTTACCCAATTTTGGGTTACTTAAACATTTTCTAAGTAATGTTTTTATTTTGAAAAAAGTTTAGATATACAGAAAAGTTACAGTGGTAATACAGAATACTTATATAGCCCTCACCCAGTTTCCTCTCATGTTAACAGTTTACATTACTCTGATACATTTGTCAAAATTAAGAAACCAATAATTGTTACATTATTATTAACTGAACTCCAGACGTGATTTGTATTTCACCAATTTTTCCACTCATTTCATTTTTCTAGTCTGAGATTTAGTCCAGGATACCATACTGTATTCACTCGTACTGTTATTTGAACATTTTTTTTGCATTCGATGTTAGTGTATCTATTGTGATTTTGACTCTATTTCATATGGCTATTTTAGTGGTTGATCTAGGTATTATAAAACATATACTTAGCATTTGACCATCAACTGAGAATCAATATTTTGCCACTTCAGTTGGAATGCACACTGTCTACCATTATTCATGGTCCTTTATGCTTCCCCTTCTGTACTGTCTTTGTCTTATGTATTAAGTCTACACTTACTAAGCCCTCTTGAAGATGCTGTTACAATTGTTTCTTTCTATGGCCAAATATATTTTAAATATCTCAAAATTGAAGAATGACCAATTACACTTACTCAGATGTTGACCATTTCTGTTGTTCTTCCCTTATTTCTGCTATTCCAAGTTTCCTTCTGTTATCATTTCCCTCTTGTTTGAAGAACTTCCTTTAACAGTTGTTTTCGAGCCAATCTGCTGGTAACAAATTCTCTTCATTTGTCAGCATCTGAGTATACCTTTAGTTCACTTTTATTCATTCATGAAATATATTTTTACTCAACTTAAAATTTTGTGGGCAGTTTTATTTTAGCACTTTAAGAATGCTGTGCTGGGGCACCTGGGAGGCTCAGTCAGTTAAGGGTCTGTCTCTTGATCTGGGCTCAGGTTGTGATCTCCAGGCCATGAGCTCGAGCCCCACATCGGGCTCTGCACTCAGCAGACGTTCTGCTTGAGATTCTCTGCCTCTCTGTCTCCCTCTGCCCTTCCCTCTGCGCTCTCTCTCTCTCTCTCTCTCTCTCTCTCTCTCTCTCTCTCTCTCTCAAAAAAATAAATAAATCTTAAAGATTCTGTGTCACTTCGTTTTGACCTCCATCATTTTTGTAAACTGTTTGCAGTTATTCAAATTGTTGTTCCCATACAGGTTTTCCCATTATTTTTCTCGTGCAGCTTTCAAGAATTTTTCTTCATCTTCAGTTTTCACCACTTCATTATGTGTCTAGTCACGGATTTCTTTGAGTTTATCCTATTTGGGGGTTCACTCAGCTTCTTGAAGACAAAACTTTGTGTCCTTTGCCAAACTTGGGAAGATCTCAGCCATTATTCCTTCAAATATTTTTTTTAAAGATTTTATTTATTTGACAGAGAGAAACACAGCCAGAGAGGGAACACAAGCAGGGGGAGTGAGAGAGGGAGAAGCAGGCTTCTCGCCGAGCAGGGAGTCCGATGTGGGGCTTGATCCCGGGTCTCTGGGATCATGATCTGAGCCGAAGGCAGTCGCTTAACCAACTGAGCCACCCAGGCACGCCCAAATATTTTTTTTTAGCATTACACTCTTTTTTTCTGTCCTCTAGGTCTCTGAAACATAAATGTTAGACCACACTGTTCCCTCAGGTTCTATTCCTTTCTTTCAGTATTCTGCCTGTGATTCAGACTGGATGGTTTCTATTGATCTGTCTTCACATTCACACTCTTCCCCCACTCCACTTCCACTCTAACCTTTCCTTAATAGAGCAGCCAGAATGATCCACTGAAAACCCAAGTTGGAGCGAGGCCCTGCTTTGCTCAGAACCTTCCATCTTACTCAGAGTCAAAGCCTGGGTCTTACCATGGCCTACGGGGACCTAGACGATCCGGCCCTTACTACCTGACTAGTTCCGTCTTGTACTAGTCCCCCTTGCTCACTTGGTTCTGGCTACCTCGGCCTCTTTTCTGTTTCCCTAACACTGTCTGTTCCTGCTCCATGGCTCTTTCTTGCACCAGCTCGTCTTGCTTCTTGGGGCTGTCCTCCCAGCTCTTCACAGAGCTGACTTCCACACCTCTCTGAGTCTTCGCTCAACTGTCTTCCTTTCCACGATGCCTTCCATGACTCTCCTATCTAAAATTGCAGCCCCACTTTTGCCTTTCCCTACTTTAATTTTTTCCTATTATATTACCTAACACGATATATGATTTATTTATTTGTTAATCATTCAGAACGCGAACTCCATGAAGGCACAGGGTTTTTTGTTTTGTTTTGTTTTTTGTTTGTTTGTTTTGGTCTTGTTTCCTCCTCTGTGCCCACGGCCTGACACATATTAGATGCTTGATAAATTTATGTTGAAAGAATGAACAAAAATTCTCCCTGGGTCTCCTTCCACTGTAGCCTGTAGCAGACAGAGAAAGTTTTAGCTTCTAATTGAGTGTTTCCAAGTATGGACATTGGAAAGCTCCTGAATATTTGCACGAGCCTATTCAGTGTCACTGATGGCGTAGGATCTTTTAAAAGAAATCAATGGTTTCGGCACCTGCTGTTACCACATCCTCCTAGAGCTGAGTATCAGAAATGCCAAGAGCGTGAGGTTCTGCACAGATTGACTCGTCGCAGGTGTTGGAAACAGGTACCAAATTAGAAACCGAGAGCTTTGTACTTGGATTGATTCACAGGTTTCATCTTTTCAACTTCCCAAGTGCCGTTGCTGCTGCTAGTTTCTGAAATATCTCGCACACCGCCAGTCCAGCTCCTGCTGGTGTCTGCACGTGTGCCCGCAGGCATGTTCACGCCCCCCTGCCGCAGGTGCTGTTCCAGCACGGCCCCGTCACCATCCGAGGCGCAGTCCGCAGTGCTCAGAGGATTGTTCAAAGAGGCTTTTGCTAGGACAGAATTTCCTAGGCTCCTTGGTTCCCAAGGAAATGAGGTGTGTCTGATGGTGTCCGAGGTTCCCTCCCACATCTGTCAGCACGGTGGTGTGTGGCAGATAATAGGATTTCACTGCACTGTGCTAGTTTAAACAGGCCTGACAAGATCGTGAGTTCAAACCTGTGTAAGTTGTAGAGCCCTAAGTGATTGTGGCTTCTCCTCCACGTTCCTGGCAGTGGAGGTGAGACAGCCTGCTGAGTGAGGCTTCCGGCTTAGACCTGGTCGTCAGCCCTTCCTTCCCTTCCACAGTGCAAGACTGGCCCCGTTTAGAACCCCGTTTAGAACCTGCCCCCTTTCCGTCATGTCTTGCATCCCTAGGAATCCAACCCCCGTGGGCTCTTGAGTTCTATGAAGGAAACTGTCTGCTGGGCTTGTTTCACAGAATGCTTATTTGAGGCGCTTTGTTTCTTGTGTGTCATGTTAGGTGAGCTGCAGACATTCTTTTTTTAAAAAAAAAGATTTGTTTATTTGAGAGAGAGAGAGAGAGAGAGAGAGAGAAAGTACACAGGTGGGAGGGGCACAGGGAGAGGGACAGAGAGAGATTCTCAAGCACACTCCACACTGAACATAGAGCCCAACACGGGGCTCCATCTCATGACCTTGAGATCATGACCTGAGTCAAAATCAGGAGTAGGCACTCAACAGACTGAGCCACCCAGGTGCCTCCGGAGCTGCAGACATTCTTGTAGGAGTAGAACCTGAGGAAAGCGAGAGCCCTTCTCCTGTAAAACACACCTAGCCTCACAAGATATGTGTCATTTTATGGATGCCAGACAGACACCCCAGAGAGCCCCCCAGTCAAGGGGGGCTCACACTTACCATGCCAGCGACTTACTAATTTTAGTCCGCTTTGCAAATGTGTAATTAATGTATAAAATGCACCCATTGTGAGTTAATGTTTTGATGAGTTTTAACAAATGCATACAGATAAAGGAAATGGCCATCTCGGCAGAAAATTCCCTGTGCTTCTTTCCAGTCCAAACATCTTCCCATCCAGGTAACCATTATTATGACCTGTCTCACCGTGGAGTTTTGCCTGTTCTAGGACTTTGTGTAAATAGAATTATGTAACATGTTCTCTTTTGTATCTGGCTTCTTTTGCTCATCATGGTTTTGAAATTCATCTGTGTTGCTGCCCGTATCTATAGTTTGTTCCTTTTAATTGCGGAAAGATACCAATATACCACAGTTAGTTTCTTGAGTCACCCGTTGATGGACATTTGGGTTCTTTCTGTTCAGTTGCTCTGAACGTTCATGTACAAGTCTTTGGACACATCTCTTCTCTTAGGTAAATAAATACCCCAGCGTGGAATTAGAGGTATATGTATAACTTTTTAAGAAACTACCTAACTTGGCCAAAGTTTTTTTTTTTTTTTTCTTTTTAACCATTTTATATTCCCATTAGCGGTTGTCTAAGAATTCCAGCTGCTTTTTGCATGTCAAAAGAAGGTTCTAGGGAAAAGGCAATGATTACTTTCTTGGGGCCAAACACAGTGGTGGAATTTTAGGTGTTCGAGGGGAGCATTTAGAGTTGGGGGAGATTCCCAGAGCCCCACCACTCATACCATCACCTTCCAGTTGGCGTCCTGCTTCAGGCAGGACAAGTGTCTGATGTACTTGTGCACAAACAGGGAGGCGGGGAAAGGCAGCGGCCAGGAGGAGATCGGGGAGGGCAGCGCAGGATGGAAAGAGCACTGGGCTTGTAATGAAAAGACCTAAGTTCAAATGCAGTTCTGTTGTGGACCCACCGGTGCTGGGCCTCTTCCCTGGCATTCTAGTGTTCGCACCTGTGCAACGGCAATCATAAGGGCCATCCTGCCCGATTCACAGGGTTCCCCAGGGGCTATGTGTGCAAGGACGTCACTAAGGGCAGGTCTGTGGTAGCCTTCATGGTACCAGGACAACAGCCTGGATTCTCAGAATTCTGGAGCCCTGGGGTTCAGGCAGAGAGAGAGAGAAAGGGAGGTAGACTGAGGCTGGAAGAGGGGACAGAGTCCTTCGTAGAAGAGCCTCCTGCCCTGCTCCCCATCTCATACCTTGTATGGGGGTGGGGAATGGGCGCGGGCAGCTAGAAATTGGAGACCTGAGTCCAAGCCTCTGCTGTGTTAGCAACAAGTGGGGTAAATCCTTTTTAACTTAAATTTCCTCACTCGCAAAATGGAGGTCATAACACCTTCCTTGTCACCTCTCTCCAGGAGCTGAAATCACCCTGTGTGGCAGAAGGGGCCCTGTGGACGGGGAATGGCTGGGGCCAGGGCTGGAGCTGCCAAGTGAGCCCAGAGACCCACACTCCAATCCTGCTGAAGCCCCCCATCCCTTTGCTTGGCACCTTGAGCCTCCAGCCCCGATGTTAGGACAGGGGTGGGATTTAGTGAGTCAAAGGCTGTGGGTCCAAGTGCCAGGCCCAGGCTTGGGCAGAGAGAAGCTGCTGGGTCAGTGAGGCAACGGCAGCAGAGTGAGGTGAAAACTACTTCCGCCACCGCTCACTGGCCATGGGAGCTGGAGATTCCCTACGCTCCTACCTCAGGCGGTATCCCAGGGAAACACTCTGAGATGGGCACAGAAATGTGAGTGCAAGAGGTTTATTGAGGAGCACCCTTGGGAGGGTAAAGGAGGCAGAAGTGGGCCAACGGAGACCTCAGGCTAGGCCGCTCTTTGGTGGGGCGGGGGGCAGTGGAGCTGGGGTGGCCCTGCAGAGTTGTTCTGGAGAATCAAAGCAAGATGGCGGCCTCTATAGTCCTGTGTGACCCTGCCCTTGAGTGTGGGCTGCGTCCCAGGAAGAGAACGTGACCTTGGGGCAGTTTCTGGAAGAGTGTTAACTGTCATATGCCTTCAATATGTACAATTTTTATTTAAAAAAAACTTTATTATTATGAGCTATCTGCTTTGCACACTCCCAGCAGCTGGAGGAACGAGTGCTCCGGTCCTGAAGGGACAGCTGGGCAGTACACCACAACATCCACAATGCCTCTCGGTGCTTCAGTTTCCTTATCTGTAAAATGGAGATAATAATAGTGTTTATTTACCTCACTGGCTTAAATTGAGGATTAAAAGAGTTAATACATACAAGTCCTTAAAATGGTGGCCGGTGCATGTTTATTCCTAGCAGCAGCATTTTAGAAAACATTCAATAAATCCTTCTTTAGCAAATGAATGTAGAGATGAATCAGCTCTTCCAACCCTGTCAAGAATAAAAGACAAATGTCACGTTTGCCCTTTGGGGGGAAGAAACCCTCTAGCCAGGCGACAGTGCATTGGGCTGGAAAGCCGAGCGTTTGGTATATTTTAAATCATGGGCCTGGTGCTCAGAGGCAATGTGAAATCTCCCATTCGAAACCTTTGCTGCCCCTGAGGGCCTGGCATCCCCCACGTGGCATTGCCAGAGACCTTTAACCTCAGTGTGCTGAGCTGCCGTATGGGGATCTGACAGCTGAAGACAGCTCAGCGGGGTGCAGGAAAGCAGACGGTTAATGCGCTTTGACAATACAAAGGGTTATATAAACGACCCAGTTTCTGTAATTTTGCTGTAACTGTCATGGGAATTGCTATAGACAGATACAGAGAAGGCCCTGTTTATGCACTTAAACTTTAAAAGCTTTAACCACTAAACACACAGTTTCTTTCTCTTCCCCTCCCCTCCCGACAATCCTGCATTCAAATCGTACTGGAGCTGGGGTGTGGGGGCGGGGGCGGGGATGTCGGTTGAAAAGATGGGTTGCCTTTATCTGCCCAGGTCCTGGACCAGAGCCCCACTTTCTGATTCCTGGGCCAACTGCCTGGCCCAGCCAGCCTCCTGGGGGAGATTTCCTTACCTGCTCCCAGCAACCAGCTGCAGAGAGGGGGAGGGATGGCAGGAAGTGAATTGCACGGGCTCTGAGCTCCCGGCTTTTGCCCAATTTAAATCTGGTTCCCGTCCCAGTGTTCAAAGCACGTCTCTGTTTGATTCTTGCCATCTCATCTTAGAAGACTTTTCCCAGGGTGGGGGTGGGGCGAGTTCTAAAGCCAGAGAGGCAGGAGGCGGAGGGTTTATATCGGCTGATCCCACAGGCTTCCAAGCTAAGTGCCTTAGCAGGGAGATAGCTCCTGGCTGCTGCTGACATTTCTCAGACAGGAGATCAATAAGTGGGTAGAGCTTGAAAAGCAAATCATGCTTCTACCTGCCCTGGGGAACCCTCAGCAACTGTCATGGCAGAGGAGGCATCCCAGAGGAGGCCAGGAAAGACAGGGGGACGCAGATAGCCTTGATGCAGCCGAGATGGGGGGGGGGGGATTGGGACTGCCCAAGGAGATGAATGGGGCATAGGCTACAAACCTTCCCTCCCACCTATCCCCCCTGCCACCCCCGTTCTTGAACAGATCTTGCTGAGTGTGTGAAGACTCTTGACTTCTGCCCCTCAAATAAAACCAGACACTCGGAGGTGGGTTTGCGGGTGCTGTGGCATTTCTAGCTCACATGAGCCTGGCCTGCGCTGGGATACTCGACCCGGCGGGAGATCAGGGCAGTCAGGTCACTCTGAGAGACAGAAACCTTATTCCCTGCCCTGCTGGCACCCAAGAGGACTTCCATGATTTCTCCATGCTCCATGCGATGTGCAAAGAAATTTCCTATAGTAGACGTGAGCTTTCTCAAGAGCCCACCAGGCCTTAGTGTGTGTGTACGTGTTCATAGGGGCAGGCGTGCACACATGGGGAAGACCTGGAAGTATTATACTTAGTTCCGATCCACTCAGCCTAGTCCACTCCAATAATTTAAACAGTCTGGGAAACTCAGTTTCCAGACTGAGGTTTGTGGGTTTTTTTGTTTGTTTGTTTGTTTGTTTGTTTTTGCTTTAAACAGTAATTCTTTCCATTGCACTCTTGATCCTCTCCAGGACGGCCCCTGAGCATGGGGTGGGAGTGTGCCACCTCCTTACAGTCACAATGGCCGGGGATCTCTCTGGTGTCACCATTGCCCTCTCTGAGTCCTTCTTGTCTCCACGGCAATAGATACTCACAACAGTAGTCAGTGCTGAAGTCAGTAGTTCAGTGATCTTGTGGTGCCCTCTCCCAGGGCTCTGTGATCCTCCCTGCTCACTCGAGCTGCTCAGCCCTGGTCGCTGTTGAAGACCCTCCCCCACCCCAAGGCATAGCCATGACCCCTATTTGGTCTCCCATTCACGTGGCCCCATCAGTTACCTCGACTTGAGGATCCTTTTTGCTCTGTGGAGGTAACTCCGTCTGGCGAGCTCTTCAGCTAATGTCTTGCCAACGTCCGTGTTCACTTAGGGCTTGTAGACATCTCTCGGATCTCTCACGTGCCAGGTAGAGCCCAGGGTATCTCAGTGATGCTAACACAGGCTTGCTCTCAACTTCCGCCATAGCCACCCTATGTTACTGCAGAGCATGACACGAGGTAGTTTATCTGAGAGGCGATCCTAGCGCCTAGGAACTAAGGAAAGGAGAGAGTGAGACTGGGAAGGAAGCAACGGGAATCTAAGGAAGGCCTGCAGGGGCTGATCTCCTAAGAAGTGTCGAGAATATCTTGCAAAACTGTCTACTGGAAGGACAGGAGCCCAGGGCATTTATCTACCAGTGGCCATCTGACCTTGGTCGAAGATTGCCCCTGGGGACACACATACACACACACACACACATAAATAGACCAGACACGTTTCCACACTGCCAGTGGAGAAGGCCCTGCGGCAGAAAGGAGATAGATCCTCTCAGCTTGTTGTACGGCTGCCCACCAAAGCTGCTACGGAAATTCAAGGTGGGCCAAGGGCAGAATGGGAGTCACCAGAGATGTCTGATACACTTACTTCCCCAATGGCAATTCAATCAAGGAGGAATTTTTAAAATGTAGGACGTAGGCTTAAGGATCTTCTGGTCTCATTTCTTTGTTTTAGGGGGGCCCTAAGACACTGTGATTTAGGGGTACCTGGCTGGGTCAGCCAGAAAACCATGCGATTCTTGATCTCGGGGTCATAAAGTCAAGCCCCACATTGGGAATAGAGATTATTAAAAAAAAAAATTGACCCAAGGTCAAAATGGTTGAACACGGAGCCAAAACTTGAACTTCGGTGCCAATAGCTCACGTCAGAGCTCTTCTACTGTATCACGTAGGTCCATTCAATGAATGATTGTATGTTTATTGACTGCATATGGTGTTCATAACATTGTGAGGTATAAGACATAATTCCTGCTTTCAAGGAATTTGCAGTCTTGATGATGGGAGAATTTTGGTGTTTAGTCATCATATGTACTTGCTACAAAAGGGACTGCCTTAAGTACTGTATTCAGTCAGACAGTACTCCAAAAACATAAGGAAGAGACAGAAGGGCGCAGAAGATACAGAGTGCCTGTGGCAAATGGTCACTCAGCAAACTGAGTATTCCTCCCAGCTAAGATATGGAAGGTACGTGTTAAGACAGCCCCGCTCCTTCCTCACCTCCTGGCATTCATACCCTTGTGAAATCCTCTCCCCCTTAGGTGTGGCCTAGACCTAATAACTCACTTATTATTATTAGCAGCCAGATGTGGCAGAAATGATGGGATGTCCCCTCCAAGATGAGGTTATGGAAAAAGTGGCTCCTGTTCCAGGGGCTTTCTCTCCCTTACTCTCGTGTTGCTGGCTCTAGGGGTGGCTAGCTGTCATGCCACAAGGTAGCCCTCAAAAGAGACCCATGGGCATGCTCTTGGAAGCGGATCTGCTGAGGCCTGCCCGCAGCCATGGGAGTGGGCTTGGGAGCAGGCTGTCCCCCAGTTGAGCCTTGAGACGGGGCTGCAGTTCTGGTAACATCTCCGAGAGAGATGTTGAGCCGGAGAGCCCAGCATTCCTGACCCTCAGAGATGGTGAGATAAGTTTTTCTTGGCTTTTTAGTTGCTACGGTTTGGAGTAACTTGTTACACCACAACAGCTAACTGATACCGAAGGCACTGCACCAGAAGCTGCCAGTTAAGGCGTGAATAATGCATGGACTCAGGAGCAAGTAACAGAAATCTATTTGAGCTGCCTTGAGCAGAAAGGAGCACCTATTGGAAGGATTTGTGGTTGTGCCCTGGAACTCAAGGCCCAGAAGGGCAGCAGGACTCATGGGGACCGGAACTGGAGGTTAACATCCAACCTGTTTGTAGTGAGTCACCTTTGTTCCAGACTCTCTGTCTAGGAGGCTTTAACCTTAAACTATTCTGTCTCAGCAACTGGCCTTTTCTATTTCTTCCTGTACATGGGCCAAACCAGGTGCCCTTGAGGGCCTTCCGTGTCCTCTCCATGTAGGCATACCAGATACTTAACTTGAATTCCCAATTCTGGAAAGAGAAGTATCATGTAGCACAACTTAGTTCAGCTGTCCATGTTTGGTACCCCCAACCAAGGCTAGCAGAGGGGGTGATAGGGCTGGTTGCGCTCTGAGGAGGGACTTTGAGGAGAAGGAATAAGAAGGGAAGGGGCGCCTGGGTGGCTCATTTGTTAAGCATCTGCCTTCGGCTTAGGTCATGATCCCGGAGTCCCAGGATTGAGGCCCACATTGGGCTCCCTGCTCGGTGGGAAGCCTGCTTCTCCCTCTCTCAGTCCCTCTGCTTGTGTTCCCTCTCTAGCTGTGTTTCTCTCTGTCAAATGGATAAATAAAATCTTTTTTAAAAAAGTATCGGGAAAGTAGCCAACAAATTGCCTGAAGTGCCCTCAAGGAGCTTGTGATGGATTAGGGCTGAGAAGAAAGGAATTGGAACAGTGGCGCATTTTATGGGCACATCCCTCACCGGAGGAGTGGGATTTCAGTAAGACAGTCATGCAGCAACATCTAACTGGGTGACTTCTTGAGAGCCATGCTGGGCTTCAGTTCCCTCAAACAGAAGATGAGTGGTTTGACCCCAGGTGACCTCCAATAGCCCTTCCAGCTGGGGAATCCTGGGCCTCTAAGGGAAAGAGAAAGCAGAGGTGGGGTCTGCAGACATCCTCATGGAATTGTGCCTGGCATTATATGACCAGATGGTCTAGGCGTCCAGCATGGGCTGGAGGCGCTCAGCACAGAGGAAAAAGCAAGGTGGGGCCCACACCGAGATGGGCCCTGAGAACAAACCATGATGTCCCAGCTTTTCGAGCCAAAGCATGTGTTTTGGGGGTGAGGATGCAGATACACAGAACTTTGGAAGCAACTCAGTGGCGGTGAGCCTTGAGTGGTCAAAGGTGACTTGGAAAATTTACAAAGTGGAATATTTTTAAAATAGAAAACCAGCCTTAACCCCAAGGCTGTGTTTCTTTCTTGCGGAAGGTGGTTGGGATGACCGGAGTTGCTCTCCAAATGATGGGCCACGGCACAGTCACCGGCGCTGCTGATCTGATGCGCCCGTTCCCTCCACCTCTGCATCCTTTACAGGGATGCGGATGTGTGCCTGCGTGTCTGTACACGTGCGTGCACACGTTCCCTGGAGCGTGGGGCGGAGTCTTTCGTCAGCATGCTTCCTCCCAGCCCCCTGGAGCTCAGCCTGCTATGACATCAGCTTGGCCGGAGAGCAGCACCAATTCGCGCGTTCCCTGCTTTGTGTCGCTTGCGTGGCACTGCCCCGTGGCAGCGCTGGTGGAGGTGCGGGGTTTTGTTTTGTGACTCTCGGTGAGTGTATACACCTCCCCATTGCACTTCCATCAGCGGGAAGGAGAAATGGGTAGAAATAATGACGTTTGTGTAGTTGCAGCCTCAAACAGAAGGAGATGTGACTCAGGGCTGGAATCTGATAAGGAGGCACCTTTCTTGGCAACAGGACTTGCAGTTGAATGTGGCAGACCCATTTTTCCTTTTCTTTCTTTTCCTTTCCATTTCTGCCCACCCTTTGCAAAGTGAGGCACAGTGGGTGCAGAGGGGCTGTGACTGCGGCCCCTTTGTGATAGCAAGAAGCCACCTCCCTCCCCAGTGAGGATGGATTAGCTAATGGCTGTTAGACGCTTTGAAACGAATTGCCTCCTGCACGCAAATCCTCAATCTGATTATAGCCCTAGGTCTGATATCACGGGAGGGAAATGTAGTTCCTGGCTGTCTTCAAAGTGGGCCTCTGGGTGTGTGTGAGGGGGCGGGATCTGTGATTGCTGCTTTCATGCTAATCAAAGGATGACACGTGGAGAAGGGGGAACGGCACTAGGGCCTTGCCCAGTGGCAAGCGAAAGGCAGGGAGAGGGGCGTAGAGAGAAGGAGACAAGGGGGGCAAGACTCAGGAGAAGAAGGAGGCAGGGGGTGGGGGTGGGGAGGAGAGTGAGAGCCAGAGAATTCCACTTATTACCAGGATCAGAGTTGTAACCTACCCTTCTATTTCTGTGAAACCTGCTGAAAACCAAAGCAGTCTTAGGAAAGGTAAGATTTACTCCCCCCACTTCCACCCACCGGAAAGCTTCTGTTCCAGGTTAAGGTGTCAGAAATTATTTCACCTGGCTTTGCTTTCCTTGTCTGCTCATATGCTTAGTGGGTTTCTTGATTGGCTGCATTTTGTTAAAGTTCCACAAAGTACGATTCTTATATTTTCTTAAAGTGGCAAAGGGCAAAAGCTGTGGGAAGACACAGGCCTTCCTGCACATTAGTGGCAGGTCCAGGACCATCTTGGATTCCGTTCCTATCTTTGTCTGCCCTGGAAAGACCTGTGCTCAGGCCATCACTCCAGTTGCCCTCGCTTGCAGGTAGCAGAGGCTTGCCCATACCCGCTGGTCATGCTGAGCCTGCAGAGTTGGAGTCCTTTCTTTATCTGTGGGGAAGATGACACAAGGCAGCTCAGAGATAGCAAAGATAAGAGAGGGTTCCCGTCAGGGAAAATCTGACAATGAGAAGGTGTGAGTACTGCTGAGTCTAGGAGTTATCCACCTTGGGGGAGGGAGGGGTGCTGTCAGTAGCCCCTCCTGCAGATGCTCAACCAGAATGAGCTGCAAGATCGATCATTCATTCATTCATCCATTCACCCTGCATTCATGAATTATAATATCCATTATTCTGCATTTGTTACATGTCTGTTCTTTCAACAGAAACATACTGAGTATCTTCTATGCATCAGGTTGCCGTTCTAGTTCCTGAGCTTATAATGATGAATAAGACAAAAATGCTCCTTAAGGGACTTGGACACACACCCCAACAACCATCATATGGATTAAGCACGATGGTTGTCCTGGGAGAGGTACCAGTGAGTTTCTCTGGGTGTATCAAGCTGGAGGAAGTTGAGAAACTTTTTCCAAAGAGATGACATTCGAGCTGAGCCTGGAAGGATGGAAAAGCTTTTCCTGGATGGCGGGCCACAGGGGGATTGGCAATAGAGACGACTGCCAACAGGCCTGGCTTCAGGAAGGGCACAGGGCAAGACATTGGATGAGTGCCAGGAAGTGAAAGCCCCTACAGATGACTGGAGCATAGGCCGAGTAAGGAGGGGCAGGAGAGAGAAGGACAAAGTATCTCCAAAAGCCATGGTTAAGACCTGGCCGTTGGAGGGAAGCAGGAGGTAAGACTGAGTGACTGGTGGGTGGGTGGCCGGGAGTCTTTGTGCCCACCCGCAAGTCGGCCCAGATGAGTTTGTCACATTCCCTAGTTTTTATCAAAGAATCATGTATCCTAGTCCAAGCTCGCGGAGTGAACTGATTAACAGTGTTGGGTCTGGGCTTCAGATTTCACGGACCAATACGATGTTTTAAGAATCGAGGGGACCGCCATAATGATGTCAACTTTTAATTCTGGCAAGAACAAATGTACTCAAAATTTGCCAAGTCACTATCACCATCTGCGGCGAAGGCTGCTAATTGCCTGCTGAGTATCCATTCTCCCCATCCTCCTGAAAAAACAGAGTGCTGTTTTATTTGGGGTGGCAATATGGCCAAATCAAAACCACATTCTCCAGCCTCTGTTGGTCACTGAGCAGAGCATCTGGAACTGCTCCTAAAGGGGACCTACTAGCCCGCATGTCTTTCCCCCTCGCTGTTTGCCCCTCGTTCCAGCTTAAAATGACCACCCTTACGGCACCACAGTGAGCCAACGTCATGCTGGATGTGGGGCTCACTCAGGGTCTGCATCTTACCCGACAAAGCAGGGAGCAACGTCCCTGCCTGGTGCTTAGAACCCTCTGAATCTCTTTTGGTGTTTCTCGTTCCTTCCATAGCTGCCTTCGCCCTGTTTGACCCTTGTTAGGTACATGAAGGGAGTGAGCATGCTGACATCTAACTTCTGACCCTTTTCTCTTTTTTGAGACGCCTCTATTCCGTCACAAGGACTTTTTCCTGCCCCTCCTTTCTGATGGGAACGGCTCTTGAATCATGCGTGACCTTCTCATTTCACAGATGGCTCTATCACTGCTCTTCAGTGAATGTCCAGCCCAGACAGCATAAAGCTGTCTCAAAACAGAGGCACCCGGAAATGTAGGTTTCGTTACAAAAATATTGGCTGGGCAGGGGAGCTCTATGGTGGGCCCCGTGACTCTTCACCCAGAATCCCCTACCAGGAAGGACTTGGGCCAGCTGCCGGGAGTGCTGTGGGTTCTGGGGGAAAACACCTTGTAGCTAGCGGCAGAAAGCGCTTGCCGAAGGCCATGCCCTCCCAGGCCACCATTTGGGCCCACTGCCAGATGCCTCTGACGGTCCCGTCTACTCCCGATCTCTCTGGAGAGATGGCCAAGGCCACATCAGACCGGCTCGACTTCTCCCTCTACCTAAACTCGCTGCCTCCTTCCCCCTCCCACAGAAGGTGGTCCCACCAAGTACTCTGTGTGCCAGACTCCGTGTCAGCGTCAGCTTCCAGAAAACCCGACCTGTGATCTGAGACTGTTGAGGCAGAGACGAGTAAGTAACTACAGAAAGTCGCGGACACCCTTAGACTGAGCAACATAGGGCAGGGGGCCTCTCATCAGAGTCCAGGGGCCTGCTCACCACTGATGAGGCTGGAGCATTTGCTAGAATAGAGCCATGGCTGAAACTCCAGAAGCCACCCCCACACACACACCAAATCACCGCAGCCAGTGGAGCCCGGAGCCACCCACTGCTGATAGAGATGCCACTATAAAGAGAAAAAAGAAAAACGCCTTCTGTCCCCTTCTCGCCTTCGCAGTCACCAGCCGTTTCTTCCCATTAGAAGAGCCTGGCCTGGCAGCCAGCTCACAGAGGATTCTGGGACATTGCTTTTTGCGGGCTTCTCGGGCCAAGTGACACAGAGCCAAGCACAGAAGGGCAGGAGGGGAGCTGGGAAGAGGTCAATGACTGGCAGTAAACCCGGACCTTAAGAGGGACTGAAGGGGAAGGGAGAGGGAGGAGCTTTCAGAGGAGCCCCTGGGCCTGGCTGACACCCTGAGCACAGGTACACAACAGTAGATGACGGATACAGGGCGGGGGTGAGTACTGACGGTGGCGGCCAGCAGAAGCCCAGGAAAGCTTCTCTGAGAACATTTGGAAAAAGAATAATGCATCATTTACTTTATCTGTGAGATGGCCTTACTAGTCCTTCCCATCTCACGAAGCGATTATGTAGATAAAATGAGATAATAGCTGTCCAGATTCCTCCAGAAATTTAACAGAACTCTTCAACTCTGCTGTATGATCACATAATTACAAAAATCCTCATCATGCTAATAGCATTATGCTAATCATCGAATAACTTGCAAAGCCCGGGATTCACCACTGTGAAGTCACTGAATCCGGGCTCCCAGAAGGACCTGGGGAAACTGGTGAAGCTTGTGTGAACGGCAACTAAGTAAAACCTTGGTTTGTTTTTCACTTCCGACTTCCTTCCTCCGGAGTTGGAGAAAGTTCTGCTGTACCTCGAGGAGTGGAAATGCATTTGGTTTCGTGCTAAGATTTTAGCTCCGCTTGCCTCTTTGCATTTGAGTTCAAAGTTTCTCCAGATACATTACCATTTAAACTGGAGGGAAACAATATTCCCGAACTGGAGTACAAGCCATGACCTTGCCTACATGATGGGCAGCTAATCCATTTAGAACCAGTGACTCGCTTTGTATAATTCATAAGAACCCACGAAGAGACAGACCTTCATAGATTAATATTTCATCTGTCTCCCCCTTGCATTTCATCCTCTGCATGTGGCAGCAACAATCACACGAGTCATTCCTGAACTGAGTCTATATCAAACGCCCGGAGCTTCGTCTACATTCAATGAGGGTTCCGCTCATTCATGGGAAGTTCCTATAGGATTTCAAATACATGGATGATTTACCTCAGACACTTCTTACCTCAACCCGGCTGTGGTGGATAGGAAAGAAAAAAAAAACAACAAAGCTTAAAATTCTCTGATATTCCTCTTACTCAGACATGGGCATCTGGGTCTCCTCCCCTAGAACCTGGACAGGCTTGGGACTGCCTTGCCCAACAGAGGACGGTAGAAGCATGTCGTGTATGTGATTTCTGACTTCTTCTTGGTCACAAAATGCCATGCAGCTTTCTCTATGACTCTTGTAATGCTTATTCTCTGAAGACTTTCCCTCAGGAGGCTTCCCCTCAGAACCTGGTCATCATGCTGACAGCAGCCCAAGACACAAGGAAGGACACACCGTATGGACATTTTGTTTGTTTGTTTGTTTTGGTCAGCCATCCCAGAGAAATCCAGTCTTTGATTCACCTCAGCCCAGGCATGGACATGTAAGTGAAGAAGCCTCCAGATGATTCCAGACCCTGGTCATGGACTCACCCGGCCATTCGAGTCTTCATACCTGAGACACACGGGACTTGCTTTTCTTGGTGGATCAGGGACGAACCATCCCTGCTGTGGCCTGTTTGAAACCCTACCGCACAGAATTCACGAGCACAAGAAAATGGTGGTTGTGTACGTCACCACCTTTGGGCTGGTTTTGTTTGTTTGTTTGTTTTGTTTTTGTTTTTGTTTTTGTTTTGGGTTGATGAACATGTAGACATTATTGTGATGGCTATACAACTCTTTTTTATTTTATTTTATTTTTTCAGTGTCCCAAGATTCATTGCCCATGCCCCACACCCAGTGCTCCATGCAATACGTGCCCTCAGGACCCCCCACCAGTAGCAGTAGCTAATTGGAACACTGGCGGATGAGGGTAATGTTTTTTCTTTTCCCAGGTCCGTGAGAAAGTATTTGGTTAAAGAGGAAGCATTTCTTTAAAACCAGCAGACTGTCTGTATTTCTGGCGAAAGTAACAAAAACAAGCCTCTCTGTGGGAGCTCTAGATTGTTCTTCCCTGTGTGTTGACTTCTTGACGCAAAGACATGTTCTCGGTGTCGAATTTCCTTTCTCTGTCCTGTGTCTGCAGTTTTTTTTGATGATTCATGCATGAGTTGATTTATCCAGTAAATACAGATGAAGTCCCTTCTGCACAGCTGGTACTCTTCTGGGTGCTCAGGATAGGATGGTGAGCAAAACCTACACAGCCTCTGCCTTCCTGGAGATAGACTCCAGTGCATGGATCTTAGTGGTCTTCATGTCACAGACCCCTTTGATGCCTAGTCAGGCCTTTCGACCCCTTTTCAGATAGTGTTTTTAAGTACACAAAATAAGCTCATGAAGGAAATGAGTTATACTGCAGTAGTTACCAACTATTTTAAAAACATATTTGTGACATAAAAGAAGTGTTTCGTTAAATAACGAGATCCAGTGGCGAGTCCAATAAATTTTGAGGTAGTGCTGAGTCAATATAATACATTGAGATATTTGCAAATACCGTATCATAAAAATATTCGTGATTTCCTTTGGTGACGAAGTCACAGGTGCAGCCAATGCTACCGTGGTTTATTGCCTACACACCAAACAGAAGCAAAAGCTAAATTTTAATAGGATTGAGTGAAAAGAAATACGTGGTTTCTTTCTTTTCCAAAGTAATGGCTCTTCTGGATCCTGTAGTCTATGGATCCCGGGTTAAGAACACTTGGTCTGGGGCGCCAGCAGGGCTCAGCCAAAAAACAACACCCACCCTGAAGCCTGCTTTGTGAATATATTAGTTTCCAGAGACTGTAGTTATGAATCACCATGCACTTGGTGGCCAAAAAAGGAAATTTATTCTGTCCCAGCCCCACAGTCCTAAAGGCCAAAGTTAACATCACTGGACCACGCTCCCTCTGGAAGGTCTACAGGAAAATTCATTCCTTGTGTCTTCCACCTTCTGGTAGCTGCTGGTGTTCTTGGCCCACGGCCGCATCCTTCCGAAGTTGAGGGCCAGCATCTTCCCATCTCTCTGCTCTGTCTTCACGTGGCTGCCTTCTCTGTATATCAGATCTCCCTCTGGCTCTTTCTTATAAAGATTTGGGGCCCACTTGGAAAAACCAAGATGATGTCCCCATGTCAAGAGCATTCATTTAATTACATCTGCAAAACCTTTGCCATATAAGGTAACATTTACAGGCTTCACAGATTGGGATGTGGATATCTTTGGAGGGGCCATTTTTCGCCTGCCACAGTTGACTGGGAGCCCTGATCCAAGCTGGCACTGGTGATGTGCCAGGGATTATTTTCCTGAAGAAGAGCCTTTGAACTGGTAAATGATGGAACTGTAAGAGTAAGTAGATGGGAGGGGTGGGCAAGGCAGGTAGGATCGATTTAGATAGGAGCACTAAATCAGGCAGAAATCCAGAAGCTGGAAGATCTCTGCCATAGTGTGGGCATGAAAGGTGGATGATGCATCAGGGGCCCAGAGGGGGCCCAGGTGGAGTGCTGATAGAGTCCAAGGAGGGGTCAGTGGGGACACATTATGAAGCATCCAATCAGATTGGGTTATAAAGGTTTCCCTTATGGCAATGAGAAGACATTGGAGCGTCCCATAGGCTGAATGTTATGTCCTTCCAAAACTCATATATGGAAATCTTAGCCCCACGGTGGTGGCATTAGTGAGGCCTTGGGCAGGTGACTGGGTCGTGATGGGGAGCCCTCATGAATGGGATTTGTACCCTTGTAAAAGAGGCCTGAGAGTGTTTCCTCGCTCCTTACACCATGTGAGGACCCAGCAGAAAGGCAGCTGTCTATGAATCAGGCCTCCACCAGACTCCAGACCTGCCAGTGTCCTGACCTTGGACTTCCCAGCCTCCAGAACTGTAAGAAATAACTGTGTGTGGCCAATAAGCAGCCCCCCCCACCCTAAGTCTACCAGTCTGTCGTATTTCATGATAGCAGCCCAAATGCACGAAGCCAAGGGCTGTCAAATGCTCAGAACTGGGAATTTGAAAGATCACTCTGGCTGAAGTGAGGAGAAAGGATTGTGTGGTGGAGGGTCGCAAGAATGAGTGGTCAGGGGAACAGGTTGGAGGGTATGGCAGGGTCCCAGCCAGAGACGACAAACATGAGTTCTAGTGTGGTGGTGATGGAGGTGGGAAGAATTCAAGAACAGGTTCAATGGGCAGACATTTCAGAAAACCCAGCGGCTTAGGACAACAGCGCGGGGTCAGTTACTGGTAGACAAACATGAACAATGTAAATTGCCAGTGTGTTGCAAATGCCAGTTTTAATTTACAGAACTGAGTGCAAGAAGTGAAATGCACCTGTATTTGACTAAACTGAACCTCCTCTGCTCCCAGCTGGTAGGACATTCATTCTTAAGTTACTGGGAATCCACATGGTCCTTCCCAAGGCTGTATGAAAGGTCTGAGCGATTCCTGCAGACAACATCTGAGGAGGGACCTTGGGGCATGGTCGGTGCTCAGGGATACCTCTATCTTCACCTTAGTGAAGAAGTAACCTACGTCCCTGCATTTCCAAAGCAGTCTCTGCCAACCTGCGCAACTCTTAGGTTCTTTTCGGTAGGCAGTTGCGGCTGCCAGAAAGGTTTTGATCAAGTTCCGCACTTGCATGGAAATTTAGTAACCTTTTCTTTTTCTTTTTTTTTCCTTTTTTTTTTTTTTTTTTTTTTTTAAGGAAAGCACGGTTCAGAGAACCCACAGCTTGGAAGTCCTGAGTATCTGTCCTTGCGGGGGGCCGCAACCCCCACCTTGCTTGAAACGTTCAATCGCGGCCCCTCTCAAAAATCCAGGGGCAGTTGCATTTCTTCTTTTCAAGGCTGGGGACAAGATCACTTAGAGCTTGGGTCTAGAGCTGCCTGTGCATGTGGGCCTCTGATGGGCTTCTCCTACAAGGGGGGCATTTTGTTTCTTCCCCAAGCCAGGTCGTCCACTTAGGAGGTGAAGGATCCCCTAGTAGGAGAATGGATAAGGGAGCCTTGGGAAGAAAAGGCCAGCCAGTAAAGGGAAGGTGGTCAAGCCAGTTATCACTGGAGGTGGCCAGAGCTGAAATTTGTGGGAAAAATCCTGAGAGCCAGTGTGGAACACAGGCATGAGAATGATCCTATCTGAAGGGCAAGGGAGCTGGAGAATTTATGTGCCAGCTCTGCTTAATGATTGCATGAGGGCTACTGTAGAGGAATTAATTTCCAGGCGTTTTTGGCCCGCACACAGGTTCTGGCCACACACTGAAGCAGAGTGGGCTCCAATGACGAGAGCAAGCTCATAGGCCAGGCCAGGAAGCTGCTGGCACTTGGCATCGCCCGGTATGCCCAAAGTGTGCAGGCGAGGGGGTGTGGGTCACATGGCATCAGTAGGAAGAGAGCCGGTTTCCGGCATTCCTCCTGCTAGCTCACAAGCCACTGTTCCACCAAAGAAAACCCATTTCTGATCGCCTGTACTAATCGAGAAAGTCTCAAGTGCTGACTGAAACATAACGGATGCTGTGTTGGGAGGACCCACCTCTGGGAGGCAGGGTTCAAGTTGAAACTGTCACAGACATAAAACTCCCTGGTCTATGCCAAAATCATTTAGAGTGAATTCCAGATCTCCTCATCCCTGCCACCCCATAGGAAGACCAGACCTGACTCAGTGGCTGTGTGTGGCAATGGCTTGTTCCACCCCCTTCCCCCCCACCGCCACTAACAGGATCTGCAAAATCCCAGTCCCTTTCCCCAAAGCATTTCAAACAGTCCCTACCTCTCCTCCCTCTTAAGGGGGCTTTCTCCCTTTTAGAATCCTTGAACTTCAAACATCCTTCTTCATGTCCTCACGCTAACTCCCCTCAGTGCCCCCCTCCAACAGGCACCGATGCACATTTCATCGACGCAGCTCTCTTTAGCGACTCCAAGTTTCTGTAAACAACCCACTGGAATTGCACTTCCTATCCCTCATCCCGGACCTGGCAGCTCTCACGGTCAGCATCCCTGCATGGAGCCCCAGCGGCACGGGAGTGTCCCGCTCATCCTGCAGGGAGCCGAGAAGGAGAAATTCCTAAAGCCACAAGGTCCACAGCAGATTGTTCCCTTCACAGAGTATCCCACCACATTGCTGTAAGGCTTGCACTCTACGCTTTTGTGTAAAAAGCGCACAATTTAAAAACCTGTAACACGGACTGATGCTCGCAAAGCACAGTGACAGATCTATCCCTTGCCTCTCGCGTCTCAGGGTCTGTGACCAGATGGTCTAGATGTTGTGTCATCAAACTCTCGTGAATCTTGTGGGAGGCAAGATTATCCCTTTTCTATACAGAGAAGGAGACTGACTTTCATAAGGAAATCTTAAAAAAAAAAGTTTATTTTCATGACCGAAAAAAAGTTAAATTTGCAAGAAAATTTCAAAGCTCCAAGAAGGAAATAGAATTCCTAGAATCCTCATAATTCCTCAACCCCTAGATTACAATTTTTAACATTCTGATTGCATCATTCCTGCTTTTGTTTTTTATGTCTGTTTGCACATACATTTGGAAAACCCCAAATTGGGCCCTTTCAGTAGTGATCATTTTTATTTCTCCTCTGAGAACGCTGAAGGGTGGTTTTCAGACATGGATTTTCTCGAGCTGGAACCAAAACCTTCACCAGGGCAATCCACAAGCATGCAGCCTTCAAATCATTCATGGTGTGAAGAGATTGTGTGCTGAAAGTGGGAGGGGTGGGGGGATGGCTTCATTGTCCAATTTTTGTGGGTTCCTTTGTAAGACTCTTGGCCTGCCACTTACAAAACCTTTGCTTGCTTTGGTAAATAGCCCTTCTCACTTGGCCTCATGGTCTTCCATCTGATTGAACATGGGCAGTTTCGATTGTGTTAGCTTTAAAAATTTGAGGCCATTCTCATTGGTCATCTGGGACCATAACAAAAATCTATGCATTTTATTCCTCCTCTTTTCTGCTTTCTCAAACACGGGGTAGTTTGAGACCTCTAATTAAGTAGCAAACAACGGTTTTAGAGTGGCTCTCAAAGGCTAAAAGGAAAGAAAAGAGAAACCCTCCTTGAGTCTCCTCGCCAAGCTCCTCACAAGCCCACGATTGTGTCGGGTTTGAGTCCCAGCTGAGCGAGCACATTCCCTGCCTGGGGCAAAGACACGGCTTGGCTTCTTCCCAGCCCTCCGCATTGTGACGGGAGGCTGAGAGCCGCCCCTGCCACCGTTGCAGTGGGAGGAATGGGGAGGACTGGGAACCCCATGTGGTGGGGTGTGGGTGGCCTCACCCCTGGCAAATGGGCTCGCTCTGGCTACAGTTCCTTTCAGGGACACGACAGCCTCCCTCCCCTGCTTGCCGCCTCGCTGCCGACCATAATAGCCCATGCTGGGAATGTTCTCAGGCCAAAAGATCGTGGCTGGCCTATTTCTGAGTCCTTGGCCCCTAGCAGCGCTCAGAGCGTGCTTGGTGAGGGAAGGAATGTGCAAACCAGCTAATGTCTGTCATACCCAGGCGCCTCCCGGATGCAGCAGCCCCCCTTGACTTTCGAGGGGCCAAATGTACAGGATGTATATCAGGATAGCCACCCGTGAAGCCAGGCCTAACCAACCAGGGCCAGAGACTGCCCTCCTCCTGGAGCGACATCTTTCTTCTATGCCCCCGGGTCCGTCTGCCCCCAGCCAGCCCTGCAAGAGGAGCTCAGATCTGGCCTCCGCTTGCCTGTCAACCTCACTAGCACACCGCCGGTGTCCCTCCCGTCACCCTGGGATCTAACCAGTCTTAGCGCACCCCTTCCATCGAGGGCAATCTTACATGGTGTCACACTGTTGAAAGGTGTCCCTCTGGATGAAGGCGAAGGTGGCCCTCGTACCCTCCTAGGCCAGACCTACAGTCATGCGGAGGCCTGGGCTGTAGGGGACACGCTTTGAAGCCCACTGACCGCGGCTTCGATAACAGCCTTGCACCCGGCCTCCCTGCCTCAGAAGGATAAAACGAACGTCCCATCACGCCACCCTTCTGCTGAAAAACGTGTGCTGCTTCCTCTTAGGGATAGGAAAACACCCTGAGGCCTTGGCTGGCCTGCAGGCCCTTCTCAGTGTGGCCCCACTCCACATTTTCACCCTATCTCCCACCACATCACCAACCGTTCCTCGGGTTCCAACCTCTCTGAACTCCCCTCTCTCCCCTTAACATCGCAAGGCTTTTCACCACCTGGTACCTTTGCATATGGCGGATCCTTTCCCCGGGATGTTGTTCGTTCCCACTTTTGTCCTGCCAATAGTACTGGGTTCCTCTACACATGCTCTTTCTTCCACCCAGCCTTCTTTGAGAACAATTTGTGTCTCTCCTCTTCTCTATTAGATTGTGGGCATCTTGGGGGCAGGGACTGCGTGTCACTCAAGGGCCGTACTCCAAAGGGCCTAGCACAGTGCCCGGTATAAGAGCAGATGAACAGTAAGTGTTGGTTGAATGAATGAATGGATGGTCACGTGTAATCTGTAGACAGTTGTTGTCTGAAGTCATCCAAGATGGATCCTCAGAGAAGGTGAGGCCGAAGCTGAATTCTAGAAAGCAGGAAGGACTGGCCTAAGTGGGAACTGGTAGAAGTTTAATACACTGCTGACTTTTAATGAAGGAAGTCAGGATCATTGCCTGGCTGGCTTTCATCAAGGAAGCAGAGGCAGGAACTGAGAAAGGAGTGCCCCCCTGAGCAGATTGTGGGTTGAAATTTCCAGTCAGTGCCACTCCCACTTAAGCCACCGTCACTGGCTGGTTGTTCTCCTTCTCTCCCTCACCCGATCCAACCCCTGTCCGTTTTCCACTGCTCTCAGCCTTGGGGACTGCGTCTCCTGGCACCCTTGCTAGGCAAGTTCTGGGCCTATTCTGACAATGGGAAGCCCTGGCAGGAGATCTGGAGAATGCCAGGACGGGAAACACTGGGTCCCAGCCTGCTTTGAGTTCACACCGTCAGCAGGGGCCACGTCGGACCTCTACGGCTCCGCAGTGTGCCAGCAAATGGTACCCAAAGTTGTCTCTGTGCTGAGCCCCAGAACCTGTGACTGGATTAATTCATGGTAGCCACAAAAAGAGGCCTCACAGACATGATGAAGTTCAGGATCTCAAGAAGGGGATTCTCCTGGATGATTGGGGTGGGTTCAGCATATCACAAGGGTGCTTGGAAGAGGGAGGCAGGGATCTCAGAGTCAGCAACGGATGTGGGAACAGAAGCAGAGTCTCTAGGGAGGCAGGGAAGGGGCCATGAGCCACGGCTGGCCGGCGGCCTCTGGATAAGCTGCAAAAGGCAAACAGAGTTGGCCATGGAACCTCTTGGGGAAACGCAGCCCTGCTGACACCCTGATTTTAGCCCCGTAGGGCTCATTTAGGACTCCAGAACTGTAACAGAATGAATTGGTGTGGGTTCAAGTCACTATATTGTGGGGACTCGTCGTAGTGGTAGTAGGGAAAAAAATGCAAGCTGGTGGCTCACCCCATTTTCTGGGACCCTTTCTCTGGGGGTCCAGGTCCCACTGGTTCAGGTAACTGATTATGTCCCTTCTGCTGCTTTCCCGGGCTTTCTGTGAGTCTCTCGGTGTCTTGACATCCCTTGTTGGTTCCCACAACCCCTTCTACATCTCTGCGAATTCTCCTTTCGTGAAAGTCACTAGAACCCTCTGATCCGGATCCTCCTTCCTCCCCCTCCACCAGGGAGAATCGGCCACACTCAGAGCTCTGGCTGGGCTCAGAGCACATGCACAGTGGAGTCTGATTGTCCCAGACCCTGAAGAGGTTGGTCGGGATTTGAAGGCATCAAGAGAGCTCCTCTAGGGGCGCCTGGTTTAAGCGTCCTGACTCTTGATTTGGGCTCAGACCATGATCTCAGGGTTGTGGGATGGAGCCCTGCGTCAAGCTCCACACTCCGTGGGGTGTCTGTTTGAGGATTTCTCTCCCTCTCCTGCCCCTCCCCCTGCACTCTCCCTCTCTGTCTCTCACTTAAAAATGAATAAATTTTTAAAAAAGAGAGAGAGAGAGAGAGAAAGAAGATGGCCCTTCCAGCACTGAAACATGGAAATAAATCCCACTCTTCTTCTAGATTAGGGATTTTGAAACTTGGTGGTCCCTGAGTGGACTTGGAGTGAGCTCAGCGATTTGCCTGAAACTGCCAATTTTTGGTGCAGTTTTATGCATATGTAGATGGAGAAGAGATGGTCTTGAGCTTTTCTGGACTGGCTTCTCAAGGGCTCTCTGCTCGACTGCTGGGGTTTCCTCAGTGTCTCAGATGGAGCAGGTGTTCCATGTGCCCGGGGCCACCTCTCCGGCCACCGGTGATCCCTGGGAGGCGGCAGAGGCCAGCCCCTGGGATCGCAGGCCCGCTTTCACTTGACACCTCTGCTTCTCCTGACTTCCGGGTTCTCTCCAAAGCTGTGGAAACCTGCAGGAATCCCCTGGAAGTGTCAGCGAGTGAACACCCTTTGGGTAAATTGTCCCCACCCCTGTGAGGGCAGAAGCCAATGGACAAGCCCTCGGTCACCAAGCTCCCAAGTGTACTCTTCTAGAAGGCATGCCGCAGACTTCCCAGAAGTGCCCCCACCATCAAACCCCTGACTGTGGCCACACTTCGACGGTGCACACCTCCTGCTGTCTCACTCCTGCTCCCAGGGATCACCTCAGAAATATACAACCTGCACCCTGTCTCAGGCTCTGATTTCTGGAAAAACAGATCAGGACACCAGGAGAGTTGGACAGAGACGTGAACTCAGGCCCCACCTTGGGAGCACTGCCCCCTCCCCCCGCGCACATTGATGCCCAGACCCCTGGACTCACGGGAGCTCCAGAAAGCTTCCCTGTTCTACCTTGGAGGCCACGGAGGCCACAGCGGAAAGCTGCTCTCGTGGGAAGCATGAACTGCTGTTCTCTACCTTCTAGGACCCAGGACGGCCAACCCCTCCTTGCATTTGTTGTCTTTGTCTCCCAGCGTCCCTCCCCAACACCCAAACCCACACCAGGGCAGCAGAAGCCCCAGGAATGGAGAAGCCCCCTCACGACCTCGAGTTAAGGAATCCCGCTAGGGCCTTATTAGGCTTTTTACTGCCTGCCCATCACGCCTTCAGACAAACACTCCAGGACTCCTGTTATTACTGGAGCACCTGACCTGCTCCAAAGGCATCACCTGATTAGGTCAGGCCCACCCACACCCCAAGAGAGGGCATGATTATTAGGGCTCTTCTCAGGATTCCGCCTCATAACCACCCCCAACTGGCCTCCTTTGAGAACTACAAGCTGGGGGAGAAAGGTCCCAACTGGAGGAAGAAGAGAAGCCGATCTGACTTCCGTTGTTTTCTCTTCTTACTGCTCTCTGAGCAATGCCTTCTCTAGTGAGAATACATTTTTCATTCTTCAGTTAGCCATCAAGCAAGAGAGAAAAGCCCAAAGGGTTTTGAGAATACAGTTATAAGTTCTCTGGTGAGATTAGGCCGAAGAGAAAGCACTTGGTCCTCTTTACCTTTGCTGTCACCAAGTCCTTAAGTCTGAATCTGGGGGTGGGGCGGGGGAAGGGGGAATCACCCTTGACACCTCCGTTGTCTTCTTTTGCCATAAAAATCATACAATTCCATCTGTGTCCCCCCTCGATCTCTAGTGGGGCCATGACTCGCTCCAGAAGCCTCCTGGCTCTCAACTTCCACTCGTGTGTCCCCCACTCATGTTCCCCACACAGCAGCGTGAGCTGGGCGATCACAATCCTGTCCCAGGGCAGAAGCTGCGCCTTCCGATGCCTAAGCACAGCTCTGCAGGTAGTCCCATCTGTGTCGGAATTTGCTAGAGTTGCAGCAATAAGGTTCTGTACACCGAAAATGAGAAAAATCGATCGACTCACAGTTCTGGAGGCTAGACACGCAGAGCTGAGGTGTTAGCAGTGCCATATTCCCCTCCAGGGGCTCTGGGGGAGGATCCCTCCTTGCCTCTTCCAGCTTCTGGTGGCCCCAGGCACTCCTTCAGTCTCGGCCTTGATCTTCATGCTGTCTTCCCTCTGTGTCTGTGTACCTCTGCGTCTTCACACAGCCTTCTCTGCGTGCTTGTCCAAATTCCCCCCCTTTTATAAGGACATGGAGTTGCTTGGAGTATGGCCCGCCCTAATGACCTCAACCTCATCACCTGCAAAGACCCCAGTTCCAAATAAGGCCACATTTTCTGGTACTGGAGCTTAGGACTTCAGCACATCTTTTTTTCTAGGAAGAAGGGGAGGGAACCCATTTTATCCCATAGAAAACACGCTGATAGGAATCCTGTACCCCACCAGTCTGTGGCTGTCCTTACAGGACATGTGGGCAGTGACAGAACACAGTCTTGGGCAATGACCTGGCGTGGCTGCGGACACAGCCAGGGACTCAGTCTGGCGAAGACTGGAAACTCGCCCGGCTACAGCCACAGTGTGGGTGATGGGACATTCCCACTTGCGGGAAGACTTACTCCTGGGAGTAAGAATAGCATCACCGGCCCAGCCCAGAAAAGCGGAGTGCCTCTAGTGCTATTCCTACTTGCTCCGCAAGGACGTGGAGCCCCTCAGATTGCTCCCACATGGTTCCGAGATGGGATTTGGAGCCCGTAAGGATGGTGCCCGTGCCTGGGCCAGTGGCCTCGCTCTGGGGCACACCCCGGCATTGTACCCACCCAACCCTAACCATCCTCAGATCCCTGTGTGAGCTCTTCGTCCCCCAGCAAGCCCAGCCCTGACTGCCAAGGCTGGCCCAGAACCCCTGACATCTGCCCTCCCAGCTCCCGTTCTCTTCTTCTACCACGGCCTTATGGGCAGCAGTGCATCACTATGCCTATAGGATTTGTGTCTGTCTCCCTCCCTACAGGCTGGAAGCTCCCTCAGTTCAGGGGCTGAGACAATTTAGCTGGTTCCCCAACACACACCCAGTACCCAAACAAAGAAAATGTGTCCAATCGATGTTTGTTTTATGAATAAATAAATGGATAAATAAATGAGTGAATGCTTATAGAATTATTTGGCTTCTTAGATGAGTCGATGAATGGCAGAGAGGCGACAACAGTGTGTGATGGCTGCATCTTTTATGAATCTCCAAGTCTCTGAAAAGGGAAATGTTTATATAGGCTTTCTCCAGAATTGCATTCCCATGGAAGCCAAGTGACTCCCTCACACTAGTCTCAAAGTATGTGTAATTTAAATACATACTTTAGCAAAAGGGCAAAGCGAAGTTACTTACGGGTCTTTGTGGCTGCTGGGGTAAAACACCGAAAAGTAAACAAAAAAACGAGCTCCGTAGGTCAGACCTGGAGATGGCCAGGATACAGTGGGGTGCATCACAGAGGACCATGGGGCCCCCCCACTTGGAGCATGATTCTTGGATCAGCAGCAGCAGAAGTAGCTGGATACAGAGGCCCACTCTCAGGCCCTCCCCCTCCTTCGTCAGCAGCATCTGTGTGTTCGGTGACATTTGGGGAGCCCTGACACAGGCCCTCTCCTTATGGCTTGGGCCACTCACAGCATGGCAACGGCCTTCCAGGAGAGGACATCCAGAGACAGGGGGGCCAGGGAGCAAGCGTTCCAAGACATCCAGACAGAGGCTACAAGATTTCTTGCAACATAGTCTCAGGTGGCAAGTGGTGTCACTCCCAGCCCATTCTCGTGGTTACAGGCGTGTCACTAAGGTCAGCCCAGATTTAAAAGGAAAAAAATTAGATTCTACTTCTCCATGGGAAAAGTGCCAAGGCACGTGTGGCCGCGTTTAATCTGCCACAGCTTCTTCTGTCCCGGAGTCAGAAATTGGCGTCTGCTGAGATCTGAACGGATGTGTGTGTGTGTGTGTGTGTGTGTGTGTGTGTGTGTGTGTGTGTGTGTGTGTATGTGTGTGTGTGTGAATTTATTATAAAGAATCGGCTCCTGTGACAATAGAGGCTGAAAAGTTCCAAGATACACAGTTGGCAAGCCAGAGACCTAGGCCGGGTAATGGTCTGGTTTACTTTGGACCCAAAGGCCCGAGAAGCAGGAGAGCAAGCTAGCTAGCCCAGGAAAAGCTGAGGTTTGAGCTCAAGTATGAAGGTAGGAGGAAACCCCAATGTCTAGTTCAAGTAGTCAAGCAGAGGGAGTTCCTACTTAATTCAGTCTTTCTGGGCCAGGCAGACCGTCAACTGATTAGGCAAGGCCCAATTCAAATGTTCATTGAGTCTAGACACACACACACACACACACACACACACACACACACACACACACACACCCGGCACCTGGACACACACAGAATAATGTTTTCCCAAATATCTGCGTGGCCCGTGAATCAGTCAGGTTGACAGATAAAATTAACCATCATGGGAGGTACAAGTTGTTGAACTGATCTCCTGCTTCTCACTCTGGGTTGGATCTTGAACACATTTTTTGGCTGACTTGGCATCCTCATCTTTGAGACAAGCATACTACCTTCATCGGGGGCTGATGAGAGAGTTCTTTAAATGGGAAAGATTCTGATAAATCCTTAGTCGTATGTAAATGTTGGTTACTGGTGTTATTAATAGTAATAATTATGACAGTAGTAGGCTAGGCTGTTACGTATGCCTACTACCAGGCAATTTCTAAAGATGTTATCTTAACCCCAAAGAGTGGATTGGAGTTTCACGAAGCGTGGAGATTGGTGGGGGCAATGTTCTTGGGGGATGGAGATTTTTCGGTGGCTGCTGACTTGGCCAACACCTGGCTCCATGGTTGACCTGTTCTACAATGTGGGGTTCCTAGGAGTAAGAATAGCATCACCGGCCCAGCCCAGAAAAGCAGAGTGCCTTTGGCGCTATTCCTACTTGCTCTGCAAGGACGTGGAGCCCCTCAGATTGCTCCCAGATGGTTCCGAGGCTTCCCACTGTGTTCAGTGGGCTCATGCTCTAGGTAGCCCATGGCGTCACCACCACCCCCCTTCCCTGCAGCTGCTGTGGCCATCTCTCATCTCTGCCAGAGCCAAAATGTCCCCTTCACCCTCAATGCTCGTCAAAGGCTCTGGCTGCTGCTGGCAATCACCAGTATGTGACCCGAGTGCCAAAACGCTATTCCAGTTGGCTGGTGTCTGGGCAGATGAACCATCTCCCATGGGCCATGAAGGGGCTGGTAGCACACCCGCCAGGCTTTCCCCACGTGTTCAGTGCATCAGCGAGGGTGGAGGACTCCCGTGATCGTCTTAGTGGAAGTTCGTGGTGCTGGCCAGCTCTGAGCCCCTGTCCACAAATGAAGGCAGTATGGTAAAGGATTAGGAGTGCAGGCTCCAGAATTAGTCAGCAGGGGCTGAAATCCTTGACTCCACCCTTCCCGGCTGTGTGACTTCGGGCAGTAACTTAGCTTCTCTGAGCCTCCTGGTTTTCTATCTGCAAATAAAGGATACTGGTAGCACCTACTTTGTGGGAGTGTTACGTACCTTAAACAATGTAATTTTTGGAATGCACTTCATGTGTGTTCTCTCCGTGGGGTTTCTTGGATGGCCAGTGCTAACAGAGGGACGGCAGCCCCCTGCCGCTCCTTACAAACCTACCTGGACAAGTTTGACTCCTGCCACGACCACAGCTTAAGCACAACGTGGGATAGGGCTATGGTCAGAATTGCTATTCTCGGATCCAACAAAGAGTTTCGATTTATTTCTCACAGTGCTCACTTTGGCAGCGCAAATATTTAAAATTGGAACGATTTATTTCTCATAGCGTGTGTGCTAATACTAATAACGAGAAGAGCTAGCACATGTTGAGGGCTTGCTATATGCCCTGGGACTCGGCATATAACAAGCTTCTAACTTGTTTTGTTTTTTAAAGGTTTTATGTATTTATTTGACACAGAGAGAGATCACAAGTAGGCAGAGAGGCAGGCAGAGAGAGAGGAGGAAGCAGGCTCCCTGCTGAGCAGAGAGCCCGATGCAGGCCTCGATCCCAGGACCCGGAGATCATGACCTGAGCCAAAAGCAGAGGTGTAAGCCTTTGAGCCACCCAGGCCCCCCAAGCTTCTAACTTGTTGAATCCTCATGACAACCCCACGAGACAGGTGTTAGTCTTATGCACATTTGACAGATGGGAACACTGACACAAAGAGAAATTCCATAACTGCTTTCTTGCCAAATGGAAAACTTTGATCCCATCATGAGTGGATAGATCAAATCTGGATGCTAAGAACCATGGAGCATCCTTGCTGGGCAACAACTTCCCCAGTGCTCAGTGGCTTCCCACCACGATTTATTTCTCTCATTTCAGTGGACGGGCTGCGGGCTTTTGTGTTCCTCTTGCCTGGGCGCTAGTATGGCCTGCATTTGGCTGCAGGGCTGGCTGTAGGCTGGGCTCAGTGGGGAGGGCTGGGACAGCTGAGCGTCCCTTACCATGTGGCCCTTCCCCCTACATGGACGGTGGCATCAGGGCATGGGGTCTCCGGGTTCTGAAACATCCGAGGTAGAAGCTGCCGGGTCTCTAGGGCCCTGGCTTCAGAACTTTACACCATCCCTTCTGCTACACTCTCTTGGCTAAAGCAAATCATGAAGTCCACTCAGATTCAAGGGCGGGCTCAATAGACGCTCTTTCTTGAAGGGAGAAGCTGCAAAAATCACACTGAAAATCAGTGTGAAATTTGTAGCCACTAAACTAGCTACTGTAAATAGAAAAGAACCACAGCACTGGAGGGGCCCCTGGGGGCTCAGCCAGTTAAGCATCTATCTTCGGCTCAGGTCATGATCTGGGAGTCCTGGGATCGAGCCCTGTATGGGCTCCCTGCTCAGCAGGGAGCCTGCTTCTCCCCTGCCCCTCTCCCCACTCATTCTCTCTCTCTCTCTCTCTCTCTCTCTCTCTCTCTCTCTCTCTGATAAATTAAACCCTTAAAAACAAACCTGACATTGGAGAATATTTAACACATCTCCGTTAGTGGGAACCTTTGAGTGTTGCCAACTCCAAACGGCCTCCCAGGAAAAAGGAAGGGAAAATTTATCGTGTCACGCGCCTTTTAAATGCAAGGGTTAGTGTGGTCCTGGTCACCAGCCCTTGGTCTCTCATTCCTTCCTTCTCTCAGGTGGGACAGTTTCTGCGTAGTGCTGAATTTGACACTAGCAGCTTCCTCATTGCACTCCCACTAAGAAATTTCTCTTCCAGATTTTTCCAGCAAACATAGCAGGATTGCCGGTCATTGGTCTGGCTCTGGGCACGCACCCATCTCGGAGCCTATCACCGTAGCCAGGAAGTTAGAGTATGCTGACTGGCTGTCCCTGGGTCATATGTCTGCCGGACAGGGGAGGCCCGGGGCCGTGCTGCTGTCTCATGATGGGCTCTGGGGTCGGGAGAGGGAGATGCTCTCGTGTAGCACTGGCCAAGTTCAGTGGTATAAATGCTCCCATCATGGCTGACTTCAGGGTTCTGTCATGATGCCCGTTGAACACGGAGTAGGGAAGAGGGGGCATGATCAGAGCTAGGAGAAGTGATTTCCAGCAACTGCCACAGGGCCCTGCCCAAGTCACAGGCCTGGGAGTGGGAGAACAGTTGGTGTCCCAGAGGGAAATCAGGAAATGGAATCTAAATAGACAAAAACAGTGTATTTGCGTCCTAATTCCTTTATTCTCTTTCCCCACAAATGCGCAATATTTAAGGGATGACTCTTTTGCCTTGCTATTCTGATTGTTTTTAACGAACCAACTCCAAAAGAAGTTTTGAGATCGTAGATATTCAATGTGATAAAAGGTTGAAGTGAACCATTTGCTCAGCATCTTTTCGGACAGAATCAGTTCGTTTTCGGTGTGTTAAGTGACCAGCCTGTTTAACCTCGTTCCTTCCCCACCCTGACTGTACATTGGTCATTCGTTGGTCTTAAAAATCATAATTCAAGTCACAGCCCAGCTTCTTGAGTGCTTACTGCGTGCCCGGCACTGTGCCACACGCTCTGCCTGAATGAGCTCACTTCGTCCTCAAACTAACCTTAGGAGGTAATGGGGATCATTGACCCCCATTTACCAGATACAGAGCCTGAGGCACAGAGAGGAGACGTAGTTTGCTTATGGTCACACAGCCAGCCATTGGCAGTGTTAGGAATGAGCCTCGTGTTTGCAGTTTCTCCCGTGGGTGGGCTCAACTTCTACCTTCTTTCGCTTTCTCGGGCTGAGATGGGGTAGGGGGAGAGGAATCTCACAATGTAAAAAAATCCTTTAGCGAGGGTTTTGCATAATGTGTCTGTGACACCAAGTCCCATGTTTGAATATGGGTCTTCATTAAGTAGAGAAAGACAAGCTTTTTTGAAAGACTAGGCTCTAGGTAGCTTCCTCTGGGGGGCAAATCCCATCCGGGACACGAGTGGGCAGGTGGCAGCTCGAGGCTGCTTCTGTTCTCAGTAGAAGTCCCTGGCTTGTGGATCCTGGATGTGTGCGGTCCTCTGGCCTCCACCTCAGGGGCTGAAACCTATCCTCGGCTCCTTTGGATCAGGAGCCCAGAATTAGCGGCCAGTAATCTCCTGTTCCAGGGAAGACCCAAGTCTCCCTTAGAAACTTCTAGACCATCGAGCTGACCACCACCGCTGGGACTGTCAGAGGAGAGTGGAAGCAAAAGCCCCTGAGGTGGGAGAGGGGTGCTTTCCAGACTAGTGTTGGCCTAGGAATGCAGGAGCATTAGGCTGGCTTGGGTGTTTCCTTCGGGCTGAAAATGATGCTTTTCGGGTCTGGGAGTTTGGATTTTACAACCTGAAACTTTAGCATTTCTGGGGCCTGAGAGAGAGGCCCAAGAGGAGAGGTTGCCAGAGGCTTTTAATGTTTGGCCTTGGCTGATTTGTTCCAGTCGTTCTGTGGCTGGTCCCTCATTCTGTCATCGATCGCAGGGAGTCCCTGGACACCCGACTCCCAAGCTGGAGGCAGGCTGTAGGTAGAAGAGGGCCAGAAAGAAAACAAGGGTGAGGACCCTGTCTTCAGGAGATAGGAAGGACGGAATAGGGAAAGGACAGGGGCCTGCTCTTCGGCGGCACCTCTGGGGGTGGGGGCTGAGGGGTGGGCTTGTGCTTAGGGGCTCTGAGGCTCAGGGGAGGGAGGGAGGGAAGGCTTTTTGGGGGAAGGGAGCTTCTCTGACTACCCAAATGGCATATGCTGGCATCTCGAGAGGAAGGCAGAAAGCGTTGGAATGGCCTGAGAGGTGAACTTGGAAGGTTCTGGGCCTGAGGATGGACGTAGGGGGCAGAGGACAGAACTGAGGGCCAGTGTATCTGGGGGTGGGGGAGTGCTGAGATCGGGTCAGGGCTGCTCTAAGCCTGGGGCCAACACGAACATGGAAGGCAGAGATGATGCAAATATAAGTGACGGTAAGACCCCTGTTTTCCAGGAGCTTATAAATGAGCTTCAGGGTTTTTTAGGGGAGTCCGTCAAATCGAAGAAATATAGATAAAGCACCCAGAGGGAGGCACTGTCCAGGTTTCTACTGTATAGGCAGGGTCGAAGATGCTCACTCGGATGCTTTTCCTGCACCTAGACAATTTTCTTCTTCTCCAGTAACAACCAGCCTTCAGCTGGGAAATAGGGGGGAGGTTATTTAAAAAAAACATTCTGAGAGATAAATCTTGTAATACTCACTGCTAAGCAGCTGGCCCTTTAAAAACATAAAACAACCATTTAGCCATTAATCCATCCTTTAAAATGCAGAACCTTCCCACCCCTAGCGCGCGCGCGCACACACACACACGCACAGATGCATGCATACACAAGGATGCACACAAGAGTTGTGTAATGTCATTGGTGTGGCTCCCGCAGCTGCTACTCAAACACTTTTCCTGCTCACACGCACGGCCCTGGCTCCCGCCTAGAGTTTAAACCGACAATCGGAACCAGGGGCTTGGAAGGAAAGGGAGGCAATGAACTGTAAATGGCTCTTTGCCAGATTCCTCCTGACCTGCTCGCCGTGGTTCTGGATCTTGACAGGGTCATGCCTGGTGCCCTTCCCAGGTCCTCCCGCCTGCCCGGGGCTTCTGGGTCCGCAGGGGCAGCCGCCGCCCCCAGACCCTGCAGACCAGCAGACGCTCACCAGATCTGCCTCCCAGGCCCGACTCCGCCGTTTCTCCATCTTATTCCCAGCGGTCACCTTGAGTGATCTCCACCGCATGCTGCCAGAATCATGCCTACTTGCCAAAGGACTTCGACGAGACAGTTCTGAGAAACTTCACATCTGTGATCTGTGACCTTCCTGAGAGGCAAAGAAATCAAATTAAGCCGCTCACACCTGCACACGCATGGGTGATTGACAGGTTTGGAAAAGAGGAGTGTGCGTGCATGCGCGCGCGCGCGCGTGTGTGTGTGTGTGTGAGAGAGAGAGAGAGAGAGAGAGAGAGAGAAGTGGGGACCTAGATGAGTAACTGTTTAGGATGGGATGAATTGGTTAGCTGTCAGGTATAAGAAAATTAAAGCCATTAGCTATTTTCGATTTTTTTTCTGTCACACCAACAAGATTAGTAAGCCAAATGCTCGAGGAGCACGGTTGGAGCAGTTTTGAGAGCTCCATGAAACCTGCAAAGCTCTGCCGAGAGAGATTGCCTGGAATTCTCTCCCGCCTGCCCTTTCAGTGGGTGATAATAGCAGGAGAATTAGTGGGCAGACGGATGCCCCGCGCACTGGTGCACGGCGCTCGGCGTTGGAGAATAATGAATAGATTCACAACGGCTGTTGCGATGGTTGTTTCTTAGAATGATAAAGTTGACTTTTGCTGGGCCCTCCTGTATTTTTTAAACTCGAGCATCTCAAAAGGTGGAAGTGGAAATTGTCTCTTATTCTTTGATTCACAACGGTTTCAATTTGACATTTAGAAATACAAACAACAACAAAACTGTGTTCGACAGGGAGCTCAGAAAACACGTAGAACCCCGCGTGTTCTCCCAGCATCTGGATGTCCAGTGATGGTGGCTGGTGGTCAGACGGGTAGACGGGTTCTTGGGCGGCGGGCTGCTATTATTGTTAATAACTCGAAATCAGGCTTCAATCCTTTCGGTGGCGTGGTCACCATAGGATGTCACCTCAGCAATAACAGTCATCACACTGTGATGGTACATTGGGTGCTGGCTACGGTGCCTGTCAGTACACTAGGTATTTTTGGATACTTTTTATTTTATTTTATTTTATTTTATTTTATTTTATTTTATATTTTATTTTATATTTTATTTTATTTTATTTTTATTTTATTTTATTTTATTTTAGAGAGAGAAAGAGTGCAGGGGTGGGCAGGGGCAGAGGGAGAGAGAGAATCTCCAGCAGACTCCATGCCCAGCACAGAGCGTGACGCAGGGCTCGATCTCAGGACCCCGAGACCACGACCTGAGCCTAAATCAAGAGTCGGATGCTCAACCCAACGAGCCACCCAGGTGCCCCTCAGATATTTTCAATCACCATGTAAACCCTGCCAGGCAGGTCTCAGGTTGAACCATATGAAATGGCCATTTTTGTAGCTCAAAATATCAAATATAGGCCAGTACGTGGGATTTAAATTAATGTTATTTCTCCATTTTATAAATAAGTGGTCTCTGAGATGTTAGGTAGCTTCCCAAAGGCCATGCAGCAAGTAAAGGGCAAATCTGGGGCTTATACGGAGACCCTTAGAGCCCAAAGGTTCTCCTCTATTCCAAGCTCCATGCAGACTGGATCAGTGGGCATTGTTGTCTCCCATTACATCCAAGGACAGCATGGCTTAGAAAAATAAAATGACGAGGATATACAGCCAAGAAGAGGCAAGGCAAAACTCAAACCCTATGTCTTATGGGAACCCATTAATCTTTCCCAGTTTGCAGTGAAAACCCAAGATTGGGATAAGCTCTCAGCAGAAGTGCAGTGATGGATGAGTTGGCACCTTTCCACTTGGCAATCATTGACCCGTGTTTCGCCTCCCACACCTAGTTCCCACGTCTCCCCAGTGCACCTCCTACTTCCATCCTTGCCCGGGGGACTGTCCTGACTTCCTCCCCCAGCTTTCACTCATAACACATTCACTCAGAGAGCCCTGCTCCTTCTTGAACCCAATTCCTTGGCAGCCTGGAGCGGCGGCCTTTTCATGGAAGAAGTTCAGGGCACTATCTTTGTTTGAGTTCCCCCTAGAAGCAGAACCTGAGACAAAAATTTGAGTGCAAGAAGTTTAGTTGAAAATCCCGGGAGGCTCTAATACAGGAATGAAGAGGTGGTACAGGGTAAGAGGGGACACGGGTGGTCTCTGTGGGCTCCCCCTGGAGCTCAGTGTAGCTGGGGACCCCTGGGAGACAGTGTAGAATATGTCCCCAGAGTTATCCCAACCAAGAGGTGAGGAAGCTGGGGTACTTATCCACCAACCCTTTGGTGACAGATGGCTTCCCAGAGTAGAAATGCCAGCTTGCCTTTAGTCCTGAACATAATGCCATGAATAGAATCCTTAACAGGTGCTCACTGTAAACACCCACAAGGTACGGGAATGATTGCCAAGGGCATGAGGGCAGGGTATCAACATCTGCTGTAGGCGCCTAAATGTTACCTGAATGGAAGGGAAGGACTCTGTGACCATTGACTAAACTCAAGGATACCGCTAAGGGTTGGGACATCCTGAGGCATGAGCCCCGGTGCCATTCACCTGGTACCAAAAAAAAAAAAAAAAGCCCCCTATTCCCAAGGTGAGCCCTAACTGAAGTAGGACTTCCAGAATTTCTCTCTCCTTTCCCCAGAGCCCCCTACCCACAAATGTGCACCTTCTCAGCAATACATTTTCTCTCTGCTTTGTGAGTAACTATAAAAGCCATGATTTTTCTGCCCGTGGTCTCTCTTGAGGTCACCTTCACCCTCGTAAAATGGGCGATTCCTTGGGGACATGGGGAGAAGGCACCTTGCAAGTTTCAGAACTTGATTGGTGGCAGGATTTTTTTTTCCTCCCTCTTCCCGTCTTTAATGTGGCTCTAATTCTGACTTCATTGCAGAGCCGTGAAATCAAATTAGGAAATGGGAGGAGACGAGCAACCCCTTCAAGCACAATCAACTTCTGATGGTTTCCCCAAAGCTCTAATGAATCTGCGTAGACCTCCGGTAATAGAAGGTTGCCTTTTTGCAGCAGTTTGTTTTTCTCCCTTCCGAGAAAACCAGTTGAAGCATAGGTGTGCAGGCAGTTAACCCAATAAGGTGTCCGAGAGCCTTGGCTTTTTACCACTGAGCAGGGTAGACTTGGGGGAGGGCAAGGAGGTCGATGAGAAGGGAAAGCAGCAGCAACAACATCCAGGCCACAGCTGTAGGTCTGTATTGTAGCTGCCAGCGCGAGAGGCGTTATATGGAAACAAAGAGACAGAAAACCTCATCCCTGACCTTGAATGGCCGGCAGGCTGTTTGCTTAGTGCCTGGCTCCTTCAAGTGCGAGACGGAAGCATCGGCATCATCAGAGAGCTTGTTAGAAGTGCAGAATCTCAGGTCCCCACATCTAAGACTTCCCGAATCCGGATCTGGTTCTTAACAAGCTCCCCAAAGGATTTGTATGCCGGGTGAGGTTTGCAAAGAGCCAGTCCAAAAGATTCCAGGTGTGATCACGTCACGGGTTGGAGCTCAGAACCCCATCCTGAACTCACCTTCTCACGCTCAGCTCTCATACTCCCTTGTCATCCCCAGGAACCCTACACTCTACTCTTGTGATGACGTCACATCCCTCCATCTATCCTTGGGCAGCTTCCTCTGGTAGTGGGATCCGAACCCGCACCTCTGCCCGTCAAGAATCCTCATCACTGTCATGCCCCAGTGTGTCCTCTGTGTATCTTAGCTCTTCCTTTGCTGCTGCTCAGCTTTATTACTGTTACACGTTTGCACACAGCAGAGCGCTTAGAAGGATGGGCTTTGGAGCATGATCGTCCTGAGTTCGGATGCCGGGTCAAGTTTGGATCTGTGTGTGCAGATTAGATCATTTCTTTTAAGTGTTCATACCCTCTTTCTATGAGAATTACAAACTCACAGCCTTTCCTGTGTGGCTCTGCAGTGTTTTTCACTTCCTTACCCATTGACATTAGCCGTGGCCATGTGACTTGAATCAGTTCCTGGAGTATGGGTGAAAGTGACGGTATATGAGTTCAAATGTAGACCTTCGAAGGCCTTCAATGGCATCATGTGTTTCTAGTTGTCCTTCTGTGCTTCTGTCATTACCATGAGCAGAACATACCCCAGTTTGGCTGTCGGGTCCAGGGAGGATGTGATATGCACAGAACACACTTGAACTCGGCTTACAGCCGAGCCCAGATGACTCACATCTTGAAGCAGAACATCCTACCAGATCCATAGGCCCATGCTCAATTTAAAAAGAAGGCTTATTATGGTATGCCACTGAGTTTTGTGGCAGTGGGTTGCATGCCAATATTGGTGGCACCAGGTAACTGATACACTCTGCCTCTCTAAACCTCAACTTTCCCATCTGTGTCGTGGGTGTATACCTATCCACCCCAGGCCTAGTGCTAGAACGATGAAAGTGTGAGTATGCCCATAAACTGTGTTCACAGTAGTGCTTGATAAATAGCAGGTAATTTGTTTTCTAGCATTATTATTATCTCATCCCACTGGATTGGACACCTTTGTAAATAAGATCTTTGTCTTGTCCATTGTTTTATCCTCCCGGATGCCTATTGAGCTGCTAGAGGTCTCTATTTCCATGAACAGAACCGAGCATTAATATAGGAAGTTACTCTTCTCCTTGGGCAGTTCTTGTCCCATAAATCCTTATGCAGCCCCTAGTGATGAGCCCGAACTTGTCAGAGCGTAGATGAAAGCTCTAGAATTCAGGGTCTTCTGTTCAAAGCAACGGTTATAGTAGGCCTTGGGGTGTTGCGTCGAGTTTGTGTGTAGTTAAGGAATCTAATAGTGTTTTGATTTGTTTCTCAATTAGAAATGCTACACTTAGAATTTCATGGAAAAGAAGTATTTTGTCTTCAAAGGAAGTTGTGAGGAATAGGGAAGCACCTGACCCCTTCGCTTTCCAACTTCAAGTGTGAGCCTTTAGTGAATTCTTCATCCAGTCTGGGGTTTAACCTCTGAAAAACCAGCTACGGAGGTGGGAGGGAGCGATGACTGGGGCAGGGCCCGGTGGCATCTGTCTCTTTAAGAAACAGAAATGAAATCTAATTAGCATAGACTGGCTGCAATTAACATATAAGTCCCAGTTCTGGGAGTTGGAGGAAGGGAGAAGGATAGAGCTAAAACTTAATGGGGTTTTGTTAGACAAAATTAGCTTCCACAGAACAGCCATAAAAATATCTAAATTATGAGAGCCTCTTGCCATTTGCCATTAACACGAGGGGACATGCTAATATTTAGTGGTGCTGTGTCCTGGAAATTAACTGCACTGAAGGAAGCCCCAGGGGCATCCCCATGAGCAGTTCAAGGCATGTCCACTGACTCGATTGTTACCAAATCCGTGACTAAATGCTTTACAGAAACTTGGACTCTGCGAATCACACGTGTCTTAGCCAGTCCCTTTGGAAATGGGTCCAGGACCGTAGGATGACCCTCCATGCGTGACACACAGAAAGCTGGAGTCTTTTTGTGCAACCTTTGGAATCGGGTGCTCTTCCCCTCACCCCCTAAGACACGCATAAGGTTGATTCGTGGCCACTGGGAGATAACCCCTGGTCTTTCCCTCTCCATCCTTATATCCTCCAAGGAAATCAGCCCCTTTGCTTCTTGTGCAGACTCCTCCCGTGGTTCTACTTCTTGCCTTCCCTGGAGGGAAGGGGTTAAACCATTCTCCTATTTTCTTCTCCCAAAAGTTACCAGCGATCATCTGAACATATGAAGAATTTGTTTTCATGGTCCTCGGTCTCTTCGACCCGTGTTTTCTGAGACACAGCAGAACCTTGATTTCCATACTTTTCTCGAAGGTTCTTTCATGCTGCTCTTTCTCTTTTAGTGTGTTCCCCTTTCTCCTTTCACATCTGTAGGCATTGCCCACTCCTCCTGGCCTCTGCCCTGGGCTCGCCTCCTTCCATTCTCTTTGAAGATGAATTCATCATTGTTTGCTGGCGTCCACCCTCCCTTGTAGGCGGGTCACTCACAGCAGAAGCCTAGGCTTATTAGCCCCGTGTTTCCAATTTCCATCAGGACATCTACATTTGGAGTTCTTACTTTCCCTTCCAGTTCAGCCTGCTCAGACCCCCTTCCACTCTCCCCGCCTGTTTTATGAAGGGGCTCATCATTCCATCCCTACCCCTCATCTGCCTGTTTGTGGCTCAGGGGAACACACCCTAGGTGCTTCATCAGGCTCATCTTCCTCCACAGCTGAAAGGACCCACGAACACCTGACCCAGGAGCTAAACTATTGGGCAGCCCATGGCCCTAACTATCAGATTCTCACTCTCCAGAATCTGAACTCGGGGCAGGACAAGAGCAACCCGAGATGGCGTGGTGGCATGCAAATCCATGACATCTTGCTACGGAAGCCTCCCCGCTTAGCCCCTTTCCTGCACTTTTGAAGGCTAGGGAGGTCAGCTCTCCCCTCTACACTGCAGGATACTCTGATTCGGATTCCCCCAGGACATCACAATTTTAAGTGAGTTTCACTTCTTTTTTTGGCAGCCATAAAATTTCTGTCCGAATCATCCTTGATTTGCCTGCCCATGCCCACTTTCCTTTCAGTGTCCTGGACATCGTGGTTTCTCCCAGACTTCAAAAGGATAAACTCTGGAGGCATCTTGGAAACCATCCTTTCCTGCTCTACCCGTCCTAACGTCCTGCATGTGATTCCTTCCCTGCATGTGAAATACCCCCTTGCACAATCCCTGATCCCTCAAGGGCTGGGCTTCTTCACGCTCAGCCCTGCTCCTCCAGTCTGTCGTTCACCACTTCAAACACTGCTCTCTTCAAAGGACCTTTCTGCTGGGGAACCTCCCAGGGCTCTGTTGTCTTCTGCTCCTCCTCCGTTCAGGACCTTCATTTCTCTTGACCACCCAATTTATTTTTGGCCCTTTGAGATCATACCATCCTCCATAAAAACCTCACTACTCCCTAGTGCATCAGCTGTTGCTATATAAAAAGCCACCCCCAAATTCAGTGGTTTAAAATAGTACCCATGTTATTTAACTCTCACTTTTGTGTGTCAGCTAAGTACAGCCTCTTTGCTGGACTGGCTCATGCGTCTGCGATCATCTTGTGGGCTGGATGGTCACGAAGGATCCCTCTCGAAGGTCCGGCGGTTGGTTGGGAGGCTGTTGGTTCGCCTGCCCCAGTTCTCCTCCCTGGAGCCTCTCCGGTAGGTTAGTTCAGGCTCATCCACACGATGGTCTCATGGTTCCCAGTGCAGCAAGGGAAAGAGCCCCAACATTTAAGTCCTTTTTGAACTTCTGCCTCTATCTCATCGGTTAATGTCCCCTTGGCTAATGTTGGTCACGTAGACAACCCAGATTTGAGGATCAGGGAACTGGACTCCATATCTTGAGGGGAGAGACTACACTGTCACATTGCAAGGAAGTGAATGCAGAGAGGCGAATAATTGTAAGCATTTTTATAATCTACCGTACTCAGCATGAAGTGGGAGTGGGTCTCATTAGTATTCTCTTCTTGTCCACCCTGTCATGGGAATAGCCTCACTCTCAGCTCTTTTCCCTTAATTCAGATTGTTCTTCCCAAATGTTAGGGCCAGCTTACCTCCTCTCTGAACTTTGCTCGAAGAGTCCCCAAATCACCAGCTCTCTGTCGTTTTTGATGTCTGCCCCCCTCCCTTACTTCTTGTCATTTCCCCATCATGTCTCGGCCTCACGTCTGTCTTCTGAATTGGAATGCAAATTACCTAAGGAATGCTTTTCAAATTTTTGTTTATGAAATAGATACTTATGCTTTCCATATATCTTTACTTCCAGGCCTCATGTAGTACTCAGCATCTGGGAGGGGGCAAATAATACTTGTTGGTTATTTGCTATCAGGAAAGAACTCAGAATTCTCCCCCAAACCATTTTTCTCTTAAATTCATTTGGGTTTTAAAAAAACACACACAAATATAGCCCTCAGCACTGCTAAGGTGGTAGGGAAACTCAGATGGTGTAATGATTTCAGCTTTCGGACGAGGTGAAAATCACAGCTCCCACTGAATTATTTCTCCTAACCTTGGGCTCAGTGAAATCTTGTGGGCTTCCTCAGAAAGCTCTTTTTCAACCCCCTGGCCACACAGACCACTCTTTTTTATTTTAAGATTTTATTTTTATTTATTTATTTAAGAAAGAGAGAGAGAAAGAACGAGCGGGGGGAGACTCCTCGCTGAGCGCAGAGCGCAACATGGGGGCTCCATCTCATGGCCTCGAGGTCATAACCTGAGCTGAAATCAAGGGTCGGGTGCTTCACTGGCTGAGCCCCCCAGGCGCCCCTCACATGGACCACTCCTGAAGGCCGTCAGCTGCCACTCTGTAGGCTCAGCGTCACATTCCGTGGCCAGCAACCAGTGTTTCTCACTTGTGACATGCCTTTTGAGAGCATTCTGTGAAAAACAGCAACCTTCCAGGCCTCGACAAGAACAGTCTTGAGGAGCCGCAGTCTGGAAACACCCTTTTCCTGCCGGCTGGGATTTTGTGTGGCAGCCGGGTCAGACAGGGCTTCCTCCTCTTGGCTGCCAGGGACCCTCCACAGACAGGCTGGTGGAAAACCAGACCGGCCGGATGAAGGCCTCCGCTCCAGGCAGGCCTCTCTCTCACAAGGCCTCCAGCCTCCCTGCCTTCCCAGATGTGTTTATCCGAGGCCCTGCTTTCCCGATGCGTTTGAAACAAGCGTTATTTGTGTCTCAGGTCGCATGTCAGGCCAGCTCTCAGAACTACCTTCTGAAACCTGATAGATGTCCCTTCTCTCACATCCCTTTCTGGGAATTTGAAGAGGAACCCAGCAGGAGCCCTAGTCCTATTTAGCCACTGACTCTTCTGCATACACCACCTTTAGAAATAAAACCAGTCACCAACCACCAAAACAAGCCTTACCTTCTAGACCCCTGGAGCCATAGGGAGAGGCAGTCAAGGTCAAGAACGCTCTGCCTGTTAGCGATCCTGACACTGGGTTCTTCCGCTGATGGCTCTTTCTGATGACATAAGGAAGTGCAGGCCTCTGGAAAGAGGGAGGAAAGTGGATAAGGAAAGAGCGTGTGTGTGCACGAGCACGTGTGTGTAAAGTACAGCAGGTTCCCCGGTCTAAGAAATTTTGCGGCTGTGGGACAAGATTTGCAAGCCCTTCTGCATCACAGAGACTCGGTATGTTTGCAGCACGTCGTTGGGGTGCCTGCGTCTCAAATCACTGGCTGTGTAGAGCCTTGATGAGGCACCCGATTTACATATTCTCAATTTAATCTAAAGTAGGTACTAATTGATTACTGTTGAATGTCTGCACGCTCTGATTATCTGTTCCGATCCTGGAGGGAGGGGGTGCGTAGGGTGGGGAATAAGAAGGGATCTTTCTTCTAGGAGTAGGATTTTGTTTTTTCTGATCCAAGGAGCATGTATTTTCTTGGCCCAGAGGTCCAGCCACCCCCACCTTCAGCATCTCTCACCTTGACCCCCAATTCCTGAGAACCACTATCTCCAGTGCTGGTTCTTTTTACATTGTAGGACAGACTATTCTGTTCAGTTATTTAGCATTTACCAAACAAATATTTTGAAAATGTCTTCCAAATATACATTCGTGTCACCTCTTTAAAGGCACCTCACAGGGCCTGAATGCATGCACATCAGAGCTGGAAGGCTGGGTTGAATCCAGTCTCTGTCGGTCACTGGCTGTGTGTCTTTGGGCAAGTTGCTTAACTTCTCTGAGCCGTGGTTTAGCTGTCTATAAAAAGGGATTGCTAGCAGTTCCCACTTCACAGGGTTGTCACGAAGTGGAGAGGAGCGTGTACACTTTAGTGCCTAGGCCAGCATCAACCTACCCATTATATGGTGCTCTTTCTTCACCATTCTCTGGAAGGTTTGCTGGGGGCAGCAGGCAAAGATCTTGACTAAAGCTCCCTTGGGGCAATTTTAGGGTCTGCATTCGTCCTGGCCTTCCCTGTCTGTCCATCATCCCAGGTATGGACAATGACAGGGAACAGGTATAAAGAAACATAGATCTTGCTACCGCGGGATGTTGGCTTTTCCGGTCACTCAGGGGTCGGAAGGAGGAAGGAGGAAGGGGAGGCGGAAGCCTGTGGGTCAGTGGACATTCGCTGGATGCTTTCTGTAAGCCATGCTCTCTGTTGGTCCCAGTGACCTGAAACTTGGAGGCTGTGCCCTCTTCTCTGAAGGAGTCCCGTGCTGAGTGACACTTCCCTATCCACTCCAGTAGAGTATGAGTCCTCCATGACTACTCCTCGGGCATTCATTCTCGGTTTCATTCCCATAGTTGAATGGCTGGTCTGCTTTCTTCTTCCTTTTATCGATGCATACCATACATGCTGAAGAAATGCACAAGTCATAAGTATGTAGCTCGATGAGTCTCAGAGTGAATGCCTTGAGCAAGCAGCACCCAGACCAAGACACAGAACCTGATCAGTTCCCAGAAGCTCCCTCCTCCCGCCCCGTGCTTCCTTCTAGTCACTGTGCTCCCTCCGCAGATGACCATCTTCCTGACCGTGAGTCCTACCCTCCGGTTTCCCAGTGGGCCAAGAGAAGCTCAGGGAGCAGGGCTGAGAGATATGACAAGATGAGCCATAATGGGAAATGTCTGGGCCATGACCATACCAGTCCAGCCTGTGGTGTCTGGGTGGCTCCCCTCAGGATAGCTTTGACTCTTGCAGAGGGAAAGCCATGCTCAGCTGCTTCCTCCCTGAGCCAGCATCAGGCAGGGCAGGGCCTCCTTTCTGTTGGTCGAAGCAGGCCTCCATGCATGAATGTGTCCCAGAGCTTTCCAGTGAAGGGCTGGGAATTGCCACCCTTGGCCGCCCGGCCTGCCTCCTGGGATCTCTCATGAAGACAGGCGTGTGAGCAGAAGAAGGCACTCTAATACCTTGAAGGGCTGGCAATCAGGCAGGAAAAGTTTTAGCAAGGATGAGTGTATGGAACACTCTGGAAATTTCCTTCTGTTACCCAGAGAGTGGCCGGTCTTAAGAGAACAGGAAACAGAAGAGATTCCACCAGGGCCATCCAGGATATCCCAGTGGGGAATTCTCATCAGTCAGGGGGGCATTGCCCTGCAGGAGCGGAGGGCAAAAAGCAGAGTGCCTGTGATCGGAGGCCTCGTGGCAAACCTCGCCAGACTTAGCGAAGTGAGACAACCTCTATTTTAACTGGTGGCGAAGGCTTTGAGTCAGAAATTCAGACGGGGCCCAGCCGGGGGGCGTGCCTCTGCCAACGCAAGGAATCTGAGATCATCCAGAAGCTTCTTCTTGACAGACACGTGTGGCATGGGAGCCGGGAGGATGCGAAGCCTAGGTTCAGCATCATTTCTGCCGCGTTCCATGGTTACCAGCGAGACACTGAGCCTGGCTTATGCTCCAGGAGAATTCAACCCCATTTCCCGATGGGGGAACAAATGAGATGTCCCACCACTGAATTACTTGCGGGGATGGGAGCTTGGGGGGATGGGAGCTCGCAGCACAGCCACCGGTGGGGAATACCATCTGCCACTGTAGTCAACAGCGAGGACCCTGGGGACCCGCCCCGTGTCATTTCCTGTCTCCCCCCACCAGCTGTGTGACCGCAGGCATTTCTTGACTACTCTGTGCCTCAGCTTCCACGTGAGAGAAATTGGGAGAATTCTGGCCTCCTAGGGTGATTGTGAGAATTCACGGTGTGACCCGCGCATGGTGTTAGCAGAAGGCCTGACCCGTTTAAGTGCTCAGATCACCTTCACTGAGATCTGAGGAGACGCTTGTTCCAGACCGGCCTCACCTATGACACATTTCCTTGGTCCCATCCTCGGTGACAAGGTGAGCCACATAATTCCCACCCCAGGCCGAATCCCAGCCCAGAACTGCCCAGCAGTTGGGGGGGATGACAAGAACTCAGCACTCCGGTACCTTACTTGACAATTTCCAAAGCATGGCCATCCCCTTCCTTCATGAGTCCTCCAGACAAGCCTGCAGGGCATGCAAGCCTCTTATTTTACAGACGAGTCTTATCAAGAGGTGACTTACCCAAGGTCTCCTGGCTAGTAAACTACAGAGCAAGGCCACGGTCCCAGAGTTCCCCCTCTAAAGCCCTTGCTCTTCTCTAAAGATCTCAAGATCACTGCTAAGTTATCCAAGGAAAAAAAATACAATTGTTTTAGAATGTAATTAATTGGAAAAGTGCTCTGAAGTCCTACTAGAAATGGGCAGAAGGGGAAGGGGTCAACTTTCTAGTAGCCGTGGAATGTTATAGCCAGGGCGGGAAGGTGACTGCCACATGCCACACGGGACTGAAACTTACCCCTTTCCTCCAGAGAGCTCTGAGGCATTCTTGGAAAATGCCCCATCACGCTTTGCACATTTCATAGCTAATCATGCCACCAAATGGCATTTTTTGCTCTGTGAATTCAGAATTCCCTAATTACCCCCACTCCTAAAACCAAAAACCTGTCAGTACCCTCTTCCCTCCATGCTTGCCTTCATATTTCAGTCTACCCGTAGCCACATCAATGGCACAAATGCTGGGGAAGCATTGTAAATCCTGCCTTTCTGGTGTTTTCCATTTATGTGACAAGAGGAAGGATGGCGCTTTCATCCACTTTTGGAAACAAACCAAAACACCCATAAATATTCAAGCTTCTAATATTGACTTGAAGCTCAGTTAGAGCTCAGGCTGTAGGCAGCTCCTGATTATCCATGTGTGACTTATCCACGGCTAATTTTAAAACTCAAAATTACTTCCTCCGAACTCGCGGCACACCCTGGGCCCCCTCTATGGGTGTCAGCTCGGGGATGCCGCGAGATGAGGTGGAACTGTGCCGGGCGGAGGGGCTGACGACCCTGATTCTGCTCTTGACACACTCCTGATTAGCTGTGTGACCTTGAGCACATGTCTTTACCTCCTGGGACCGCCTAGGTTTTTCAACTGTAAAATGAAGAAGCTCGGCTTTATGCTTTTTAAGGTCCTCTTGCTCTAAAATTCCGCGGGTAGCAAAGTAGTCAAAAGACTTGAGAAGGTAAGTTTGCTGCGAAGATACAGCCGTGACGCTGGTAGTCCAAAGGACCCACATTCCGGGTAAGATGGCGTTGGCTTCAGGATGAGTGAGTGGCAGATCCAGGCCTGGCTCCTGGGCCGCTGATGATTATTTCATGAATTCCAAGGCCAAACATGCAAGACTTCTGTGTTTTCCAAATTATGAGTCTCCTCGATGAACACAGAGAGTCAAAGATTTGGACTATGGACATGGCAAAGAATATTCCTATTTTTTTCTTCCCTCCAGAACCTTGGCCTTCCCTTCTGATGGAGCCGAGGTGGGGACCCAGAGCTGAGTATCTGTGAGAGTGAAGGCCTCTGCCTCCTGCCCAGCTGCCAACAAGCTCCAGTGGGGGGAGAGCAGCAGGAGAGCTCCCGGATCCTCTTCTCATCTCTTCCTCTCCCTGTGGAGCAGGAAAGATCCTCTCTCTCTTTCAAGGGAGAAATCTCTGGAGTTTTCTTGCTCCCTGCCTCCAGCTCAGCCCCGAGACCCAGACTTCTTTATAGGAGGAAGGAGGAGCCATGGAGTGATGGCAGGAAGGGGCTTTAAAGCAAGGATGAGAGCAGGGATGGCGGGTTCCCACCACCATGCCCTCTGGCCAAACGTGTCCCAAGTACATGTTCTGTGCCCGGCCCCTGGGTGCTAAAGAACAGATGCTCATTCTGCTCGCAGCGCAATCTTGGATTCAGGGAAGAGCAGAGTGAGACACATGTGAACATGATTTTCACAAAGTATTGTAATGCTATGAAAGAAAGACGCATGGGATCGAGTAAGTGGTGGCAGGGATAGGAGAAGACACGCGGGGGGGGAGGGAGTGACAGCTTCATCCAGGGTAGGGGTTATCAAGGAACGCTGCCTGGAGAAGGGGGCGCTTTGCCCTTGAGCAGACGCAGAGACATTTTTGGTGATTGTTCCGTTCTCCGCAAACAGAGCGGTGTCGGTTCTCTGATTCAGTGTGATCAGGGGTTAAGTAGCAAGGATTCCTGTGTTATTTCTGTGCGACAAGGCCTTCTATATTTTAAACAACTTGTAAACAACCTCTGGGACCCAGAGCCTTCTTCAGGGGCGTACTGCGTATGTTGCATGGGAAGAGAGCACGAGGCACCTGACCGACACACGATGTGAAATTGTGAACCCGTGACCCAGTTGACATTGGATGATTTGAGGCCTGAACAGGTGCTTTCCTGATAGGGACCCACGTTTGTCCCCAGCCAGCCGCAGTATGCTTGGCCCAAGCAACAGAGGAAACAGCACGTGCGGCGGAAACGTTGTAACCCCGGGAAATGCGAGAAGGGAAGCTCCCCATAGCCCGTCTGTGGATTTGTTTATACTCCCTCTGCTGGCTGATGCCCATCTGCCTGCTCTGTCCCTTTGGAATGTGAGGCAGCCACACCCTGTGGTCTTCCAGAAGCCCGGAGCCCAGGGATCTTGGTCTTGGTCGTATTCACAGGAGCCAACGGACCAAGGTTCAGCGTCTGTTCTGGTTTGGGTTGTAACTAGCTTTTGGGTTTGGTGTGTGGAAACTCAGGATTGACATGAATGCACTTTACCCTTTTTGTGCCTAACACACCCAGTTTATGCCCTGTAGCCTTGTGAAACTTCAGAGAGTCCTAGACGGCAGGCTCCCGTTCCAGTTAGGCTGTTTGGAGTTTCAAGAAGCAACAAGAGCGTAAAGTCACCTCGAGATTTCTTTAGCAGGATAGGGATGCTTGTGAGCAGAAGATGCTATGTGGCTGGACCTTGGGAAGTACAGAGAGTTGGCAGAAGGCCCTATAGCTCGTGAATAAACCCCTGGACACGGGAGTCTGTGGCCTCAACACACACCCCCCTTGGTTCCAACCTTCTCTCTCTGTGGAGAGAGAGCTCGTCAGCTCCTAATCCCTACCGTACAGCCTGTGCTTGCTCATAGTCCCTTCTCCCTCATCGTGTTGACTTGTGTGGATCCCATATTGTCCTGTGTGACTCCTCTCTGCATAGGGAGCCTCCAGCTTTAGCTCCCCATGCAAATGGACCCCTTCTCTTGGCATTTCCCCGGACTATATCTCATGGAGAGGGACTGTGGTCTGCCAGGCTTATCCTTTAGGGCCAGGCCACGTTAAGGGCAGGGACTTACCCCGGGCTATGGGCAGGCTCCTCTTCATATCAGTGGAAGGTGTGACAACCACCATAATCGGAGGATAATGGTATTAACCTAAAAGGGAACTCGGCACTCCTCTGTTTCAGCCTATGGGAAAACTGGCACCCCTGAGAACTTTGAGACTCACCTGAGATTACACATAACCAAGGAGCGGTGCTTGTAGAAGGAGACTCACATTCTACTAGTCTCCTGATGCCATTTTACACTCATCTGTGTCATCGCCCACGTGAGGTTGTGTGGCCACAGTGTCCCCATGCATGGGTATCTTCTTACTCACCTAATGTGTCTGCACCTTGGGGACAGATGTTCTTTTATTTTCTGACTCCTTCCTTTTCCCCACCTCTTGCTGAGGAATGGAATATAGGACCCATACCAGCATCAGAATACCACTTCAGGGAAAGGTGTTCAAAGTTAACTCCTTCTAATAACATTTGTTTCTGTTAGAACTCATGGTTGGTCTGCATGCCAATGATTTCAAAGTCCCTGAATTCAAGCTAAGATTGACAGTGGAGTGTCTTGGTTGCCACGTAGGAGGCATTCAGAAAAGGAGAATTATATAGTAAACTTCAAATGAAAAAAAAAACCTTGATAAATGAACCAAATTCCAATTTGGCAAGGTCAACTCAGAATGTAGGTAAGTTGTCAGTCGAAATATTTTTCTTTGGCTGAAGAACGCCATTCTTTTTTTTTTTTTTTTAAGATTTTATTTATTTGACAGAGAGAAACACAGCCAGAGAGGGAACACAAGCAGGGGAAGTGAGAGAGGAAGAAGCAGGCTTCCCGCTGAGCAGGCAGCCCGATGTGGGACTCAATCCCAGGTCTCCAGGATCAAGACCTGAGCCGAAGGCAGTCGCTTAACCAACTGAGCCACCCAGGCGCCCCCAAGAAGCTTTTTATCTTGATAAAATCCCAGTCATTTATTTTTGCTTTTGTTTCTCTTGCCTCTGGAGACATAACTGATAAGAAGTTGCTACAGCCATGTCAAAGAGGTTGCTGCCTGTGTTCTCTAGGATTTTGATGGATTCCTGTATCACATTTAGGTCTTTCATCATTCATTTTTAATTTATTCTTGTGTATGGTATAAGAAAATGGTCCAGTTTCATTCTTCTGTATGTTGCTATCCAATTTTCCCAACACCATTTGTTGAAGAGATTGTCTTGTTTCTATTGGATATTCTTTCCCAATTTATGGAGTATCAGTTGACCCTGTAGTTGTGGGTCCATTTCTAGGTTTTCTATTCTGTTTCATTGATATGTGTGTCTGTTTTTGTGTTAGTACCATACCATCTTGATGATTATAGCTTTGTAATACAGCTCGAAGTCTGGAACTGCAATGCCTTCAGCTTTGCTTTTCTTTTTCATGATCGCTGTGACCACTCAGGATCTTTTGTGGTTCCATACAAATTTTAGGATTGTTTGTTCTAGCTCTGTGAAAAATGCTGGTAAAAACAATATTTCCAATGCAAAAAGGAGAATAAAATTCCCACTGCTCTTTCATATTCTAGGAATTTTGCTTTACAGTGATTGGATATAAAACAGTTATCAACAGGCAAATTAACAAAAAACCTAGTAACAGTCTTGACTTGAGGGGATTTATGTTAACATCTTTCTTTTTTTTTTTTATGTTTATTGACAGTTTTTTTTTTATTGTTACTAAATTTTTTCTTTTTCCCATTCCCAACACCCAGTGCTCCACGCTCTAGGCGCCCCCAGTACCCACCACCAGGCTCTCCCATCCCCCCACCCCCCTCCCTCCAAGTCCCTCGGTTTGTTTCTGTGTCCAAAGTCTCTGTTGTTTCGTTTCCCTCCCTAGATTGCCCTAGTTCCCATTTCCTTTCCTTCTACCACTGTTCTCCAGGTTACCCCTCATGCATCGCAAGTAAGTGAAACCATGTGATACTTGACCCTCTCTTCCTGGCTTATTTCACTCAGCATAATCTCCTCCAGTCCAGTCCATGTTGCTACAAAAATTGGATATTTGTCCTTTTTGATGTAGGCGTAGTATTCCATTGTATATATGGACCACATCTTCACACGCTCGGG
>PITA01007324.1:0-92587 GCA_004023965.1 Spilogale gracilis
TTTTCTCTCTTCTCTTATTGATTTGTTCTATCACGTTGATTGTTTTGCGAGTGTTAAACCACCCCTGCATCTCTGGGATAAAGCCCACCTGGTCATGGTGGATAATCTTTTTAATGTATTGTTGGATCCTGTTAGCAAGGATCTTGTTGAGAATCTTGGCATCCGTATTCATCAGCGATATTGGTCTGAAGTTCTCTTTACAGATGCTGAGTTCTCAGTGAGCCACTTATGTTAACACTCTCTCTCCCTAGAGGAAAATCTTTTCTTAAAGTTGCTGGTCGTTTTTCAGTAACATGAAATTAGATAGGGTTTCCTTAACAGACTGGCACCAAATGTGGATACACAGAACAGAAAACTTTTTCCAGTGAGTTTTCTATCCTCACCTCTGTGTTATGTATCATTTGTCCCCTCCTCTGTCCTAGGCAACCTGATTCAAAGTTGTCCAACCCAACACAAAACTCATTTTAACACAATGACATTTATTTGTTCATTACACCAGTTTTTGTCATGCCTTTGAGTTGTCTTTCAAATGACACTGGAAAGTAAATCTTGAGCCCTTGTTGGTGGAAAATGTGTTTTTCTTTTTTGTTTTGTTTAACATTTAATTTTGTTTTATGAATAGATAATACATCCCCGTGATTTGCAAATCAGAACAACATAAAAATCTATGTTGAGAGATCTCACTCCTATTTCTTCCCTATTTTCTTGTTACCTGTTCCTTTATCCTTTAGAGGTAATCACTTTTTAAAAAAAAAAGATTTTATTTATTTATTAGAGAGAGAGAACATGAGTGGAGGGAAGGGGCAGAAGGACAGAGAGAAGCAGACTCCCTGCTGAGCAGGCAGCCTGATGTGGGGCTCGTTCCCAGCACCCTGAGATCATGAGCTGAGCCACCCAGGTGCCCCTAGAGGTAATCACTTTTATTAATTTCTTATATGTCCTCTTATACAATGCAAGAAAATACAAAAACATATTCTTTTATTCTTCTTTCATACACAAAGTGAGCATATATGTGGCTCTCTACCTCAATTTTTTCAGTTAGGCATGCAGTCTGGAGTTAGTCCCAGATTTGCAGTGGGAGCTCTTACTCATGGTTTTTTCTGGCATTTGCTAGTATTCCTTGCATGGTTATCTCAAGAGTTTATTTAACCAGTTTCCTATTGATTGACATGAGGTTGTCCCAATCTTTTTGCCCTTATAAGCAATACTATAATGAAGGAGTTGTATGTATTTTATTTTATGTCTGTGAAAGTGTATACAGAGACTAAATTCCAGAAGTGAAATTATTTGGCCAATGAATAAATACATTGAGATTTTGTTAGGTATTGTCAATTTGCTTTCTGTTAGATTTATGCCATTGTGTATTCCCCTGTCATTCCACCCACTAGTTATGTGTTTAAGTGCCTGTGTCTCCGCAGCCCAGTAGGAAATGAATGCACTTAGAAACCTAACTTGGTGCTTAAAGTGTTCAATGCTCAAACTATGTAACACATCTACTTGCTCTGACCATCTTCTCTAAAGTGATAACTCCAAGTAGCATTGCCTGAACTTTCTGCTGAGTACAATTTAATCCTTTTCTTTTAAAATTTTTGAACTGTAAAACACAACACATTCACATAGTAGAGGATGTAAAACAAGAATCATAGCTTAATAAATTATTATGAAATGAATACACATGAACCACAACCCAGTGAAAGATAGAGCATTTGTACTATTCAAGAAAGCCCTTGGTGTGTCCCTTCCTCCCCACAAAGAAGTCACTATCCTGCTTTTTTTCCAGTGTTCTGTCCTTCATCTTCTTTATACTTTGACTTCTTACATATTGCAACCTTAAACATTCTATCTTAGTTTTGCCTGGTTTTGAACTTGATGTAAATAGAATAATATAGTCTGTAGTATTTTTATATTGCAGTAAAATATATATAACATAAAATTTACCATGTTAATCATTTTAGGTATATAGTTGAGTGATATTAAATCCATTCTCGATGTTATGCAATCATCACCACCATCATCCCTATTTTCATCTTGTTAGACTGAAAGTCTGTACCTATTAAACAATAACTCCCCATTCTCCTCTCCTCCCAGGGCCTGGTAACCACCATTGAACCTTCGGTCTTTATGATTTTGACTACTCTGTGTACTTGGTGTAAGTGGAATCATACAATATCTGTCTTTTTGTGATTGGCTTGTTTCACTTAACATAATGTCCTCAGAGTTCATCCATGTTTCAGCGTATTGCAGAATTTATGCCCTTTTGTAGGCTGGATAATATTCTACTGCATGGATAGACCACATTTTGTTTATCCATTCATCTCTTGATGGATATTTGGACCATTTCCAATTCTTGGTGACTGTGAGAGATAGAAAGGCTAGCATAAAAGAATCTGTTTGAGTCCTGCCTTTCATTCCTCTGTGTATATACCCAGAAGTAAAATTTGCTGGATCATATAGTTCATATAAATAGAATAAAATAGTCTGTACTCTTTTGTATCTGGCTCGTCAGCTAAATTTTGTTGGTGAGGTATATGCATGCTATAGTTCTTTCATTTTTGAGGTCTGTTCCACTGTATGAATAAGCTGTACTTTATCCGTTCTGTTTTTGAGGTTTCTGTGAGGTGCTTACAACTTGGGGCCACTACTACCAATGGTTGTACTATGAACATTTTGGCACATGCCTTTGAGGCACACGTTTCGACTTCTGCTGCACCTAGGTATGGCTGTATGCCAATAAAATTGTATTTATAGAAGCAGATTGTGGGGCTTTAGTTTGTTAGCAGTCACCTTTCTGTGCCTTCTGGGTCACAGCCCATACATGGGAACCTTGCTTACAAATGTGGGGCCTATGTGTACCCAAGAATAGAACGAAAGTTTGATATAAGATCTAAAAAAAAGAAGTAATCTTTTTTCCATGACTTCATACGGTGGAATTTTATTTTCATATATGCCTTAGTCCAGTGTGGGTAAGAAGGATGTCAAACTCCTTCCCTCCCATGTCTCAAAACTGCAAGGTCTGTCCTTCCAATGGATTCTACAAAGCAAATGGTAAGTGCCATCACCATGTGTCACCACACAATGTTATTTCAGTATTACTAACTCTACCCCCTATGCTGTATTTTCATCCCCATGACTGACTTATTCTATAACTGGAAGTTTGTAGCTCATAATCCCCTTGATCTATATGAAGTTATCTTTTAAGAGGAGTTTTAAAATAAAATCCAAAACCAGCGGCTGTTTAACTAAATAGGTTCTCTTATTATTTCCACAGTAATACAATCCAAGTGAGAGGATGTTGTAAGGATAAGGATAAGGATAGCTTTAGCTGACTTGGATTGTGGGCTACAACAGCAAAAGTGAGTGATTGTGGCAGAGATTGAATGGCCCACAAAACCCAAAACATTTACTACGTGGCTGCCAGTGCCATGACAGATTACCACTGATAAAGTGGCTTAAAATAACACAGTTTTATTATTTTGCAGTTCTATAGATCAGAAGTCACTTTGGGGCAAAATCAAGGTGTTGGTAGGGTTAATATTCTCTTCTGACACCTCTCGGGGAAAATCTGTTTCTGTGCCTCTTCTAGCTTTTAGAGGCTGCCTGCATTCCTTGGCTCCTGGCCCCATCCTCCATCTTCAAAACCAGCGATGTTGCATCTCTTTGTACCTTTCTTCCATAGTCACATCTCTGTCTGACCACCGCTGGGAAAACTTTTCTGATTTTAAAGACCCATGCGATTAGATCGGGCCTATTCAGATAGTCCAGGATACGCCACCCCCGCCCCACAACAAAGGTCCTTAACTTAATCACATCTCCAAAGTCTTTTCTAGCATGTAGGGTAACATATTCATAGGTTCTGAGAATTAGGATGTGGACATTTTTGTGGGCCATTATTCTGTCTAGCACACTAACTCTTTACAGAAAGTTTGCTGACTTCTGATCAAAGACAAAAGGTTGAGAAATTTCTAGTTGGAATCTAATGTAATCTGATGGAAATACAGCTTCCTAGTCAAGAACTTGTCATTTCCACAATCCCTAGCTTCTCTCCTGAGCCACCTCAGTCATCCCAGCAAATGAGACAAAGTGATAGGGCTACGTTATTGACATTGCAGTACTGTGGAGGAATTAGAATATGGACAATTCCTTGATGACTTTCTCTTGCGAAATTCTCTCTGTCGTGTCTGACTTTCCCCATGGACTTAAATCTGCTTCTCAGCATCAAATTCAATCATTATCTCTCCCATCAGGCCAGCAAATCCTTACTCATCTTTTAGTATTCTGATAGGCATTAGCATTTTCCAACTCAGTCGAAAATGACCTCACTGAGATCACATTATAAAGCCCTATTACACACGATTGGCAATATAAAGCTATAAACAGCTACCTTCCCCACATTTACTGAACATACTAATAGTCTGTCAGCCTGCCTCTATCTTCCTAGCACATTTCCTTGGGAAACAAATATTTAGGAAGCACTATTTGCCTGTTCTTTCATGCTTGCTTTTCAGCAATTCTATATGATAATCATCTTATTCCTTCCCTTCTAAATTCCAAGATCGTGTACCTACCATTGTGTTTGTTCCTAACTATAATCCCCTCATTATCAGATCTCAAAATGATATTTTGTTCTGCTTCCTTTCAGCCTTTAGCACTTTAAGAATTCATTCAAAACTCACTTCAAATATTTTCTCGAAGATCTTGTTGCTTTACTCCTGTTTTCAAATCAGGATGTTGTTGGCTCACACTTAATGTATCAATTTCCTTGATTTTTCTCCCTTAAGGGGAAAAGTTATACTTATAAAACATAAAAGAAAGCAAAATGATTCTAGTATTTTAGCCACCACCTGGTACTTACATATTCAGTGGGGATAGGCAATAAATTTAATTTTTTTAAAGTTTTTATTTTTAGAGTAATCTCTATACCCAACGTGGGGCTTAAACTCATAGCCCCGAGATCAAGAATTGCATGTTCCTACCGACTGAGCCGCCAGGCACCCCTGGGCAATAAATTTTAGAGTAAGGAAGACTGAAACATTAGGATTTCATGTTTTGTGTATATTTTTTGAAATTTCTGAGTGAGTCTTCCAATCAAAATCTATTTTAAAAACCTCAAAATTCTTTATATTATTTGCAATTAAATGAATGTATCTTGAATTTAGTCTATTTAAATGTGTACAAGATAAATATCTTTGAATAGAAATTACATACTAGGTAGGATAAATCCTTGTTACCCTCTAAGATAGCCCAAGACTGTTGCTTTATAAAGAAAGATTAACCCCGAGAGAAGTCACTAGTGTGTAGCTAAAGGGCTGGTCACTGAGACCTCTCCTGCACCTGACTTCAGCCTGGGAGGGATCCCAGGTACCCAGGGCATGGAGGTATAACCAACAGCTAGACCAGCTGGGGGGCTCTGCCTCCAGCCACAAGATGATGGTCGGAGATGGGCAGGGCTGTCACTAGTGAATTGCCTACCAAAAGCCCTGACTAACAAGGGCTTTGTGGAAAACGTTCTTCGTACGGGGTGGGGCTGGGCAGGGGGTTTGCTGTGGAGTCCAAGAGAACATACCAGTCAAAGCAGAGAGGGTGACAGAGCTGGGACTATGAAGCACCAGTCAGGTGCTAGTGGGGAAGATACAGCTGGAGAAGACACTTGGTGATTAGTTGAATGAGCGTGTCAAGGGAATGCTTGCTATAGATCAGAAATCCTGACGTGAGATCAAATCATGATTGCTGCCTAGAACAAAGGGTCAAGGGGCCTGATTATTTTTATGAAATCCCCTTTGGAAGTCCCTTTGCAGGGCCACTAGTGCTTCCCAAATTAGAGCCTTCAAGTGAAAGGATGTTCAGGGTAAGTGACAGCATTTAGATTCCAGTATGTTGGAACATTAAAATGTTTAATAGGAATGAATGTAAAATTCTGCTTTTAGGTCTAAAACAATCATTGGCAGAAAGAAAGAATGGTAATAGGGGTTCTGTATAAAAATTGGGAGGAACTTTTGTTGATCAGAAGTTTGAAATTAGTCATCAGGGATAAAAAGCAGCCCTCCAACTTCAACTCAGCATTTCCTCGACTGTCTTATACATGTTCCTTCAGAAAGATTTTTGTGTCAAATTAATTTGGAAAATGCTGCATTTTTCTCTTGGAGACAGTGTTTTTTGATCGGTTAAAGGCTCAGAAGAGGGTGCCTGGGTGGCTCAGGGGGTTAAGCCCCTGCCTTCAGCTCAGGTCATGATCTCAGGGTCCTGAGATCGAGGCCCACATCAGGTTCTCTGCTCTGCAGGGAACCTGCTTCCTCTTCTCTCTCTGCCTGCCTCTCTGCCTACTTGTGATCTTTCTCTCTGTCAAATAAATAAAATCTTTTTAAAAAAAGAAAAAAAAAGGCTCAGAAGAGTTCTGTGGTAAAAAGTCTTGATTGCTGATTAGCTTTACTTAATCCAGTGTATCAATCTTGATAGTATAAGTTATACTGTGAGAGCAAACATCCCTCAAATGTCAAAAAGTTTATTGCTTATTTCTACCATCACGGTCAGTTGAGGCTGTTTCTTGTCATTATTGCACCCAGGCTGAAGAGGCAGTCACCACGTGGAACCCTGCAAGTCCCTGAAGTGGAGGGAAAAGAGAAGGTGGCAAAGCATGTACTTGCTCCTCAAGCTTCTGCCCCAGAAGTGATACACATCCCATCTGCTCATTCTGTCAATCAAAGGAAGTCACATGACCACACATTACAAAGATGCAGTTTTAAACTGAACATAAAGAAGAATTTTCTGAAAGTTTGAATAAAGCCACTCTCCTGACCATGGGCCACAAGGCCCTACAAGATCTGGTCCCTATTTGCCACTCTAATCAAATCTCATGGCATTCTTTCCTACCTCCTTTGTGTCTAAAAGTGCCTAAAGCATGCCAGATTCTTTCTGCTACAGGGCCTTTGCACCTTCTCTTCCCTTTACCTGGAAGGCCCTTTCTTTGCCTTTTGGGTAGTTAGTTCCCTCCCATCCTTCTGGACCCAGCTTCCCTCATTGTCACTTCTACCAAGAGGCTTTCCTTGACCAATCACCCTGAATTAAGAATCACCACTTGTCATTTATTTTCTCTCATGACACCCATGTATTTTCATGTTAGCATTAATCATATGCTGTAACTACTTTGTTTATCAGCTATCTGACTCCTTCAACCACACATAAGTTCCATGTGGGCAGAAAACTTGCCTATCACATTCACCACTAAATCTTGAGCACCTTGTACATATTAGGTGCTCACTGCGTGTTTACTGAGTGAATAATAAGTTCTTTTATGGTTCTTTTTTTTAATCACGTACAAGAGTAGAGAGAATAGTACAATGGACTCTGACGTCCCTATAACCAAGCTTTAGCAATTTTCAACTCATGGCCTATCTTGCTTCATCTCTGTCCCCAACCAGCCCCCCGCTCAATTGTGTTGAAGCAGCCCAAGACATCATATCACTTCATCTACAAATAACAGATGCTTCAGTATGCATCTCTTAGAGATGAGGATTCTTAAAAAAAAAAAAAAAGTAACCACAATACGATTATCACACCTTAACATCTTACAACATGAATACTTAGAGCTGTCTGAGAACAGCACAAACCATTTCAGAAAAAAGCAAGAGCCTTGTTGGTTGCCTAATTGGTTGATGAATGTCTACTGAGCCCCTACAATGTGCCAGCAGTGGATTTTGCAATGAACCATACAGACAGGGTTCTGGGAGCTGACGTTTTGGGGAAGGGGCAACAGTCAGAAAGGTGAGATGGGGCTTCCCTCCTGCCAGAGCTCCCAGTACTGGCTCTGTCCACGGCAGCCTATGGGAGCAGGGATGCAAAGATGCCATAGAATGCAGTTCTGCTTTCTGGGATCTTGGTCCATCTTAAAGTTTATGCATTATTTTAAGGGTGCTTTTGCCTTCGTTTGAACCAATTCCTTATTTATGTCTCAAAATATTATGTGCCAAGCATTTTCTTTTGTTTTTCTCTGCAAGAAGTGACCTGGATTTTCCTCGCTTATCTGACTTACCTCTGGTAGTTACCAACCAGGCCACTAAGGGGTGGGCGGCCCAAACTGCTTTTAGAATCAGAGCAGCTCGTATCAAGGTGCCGGGCAGAATTGGATTTCAGACCCTGTTTGCCCCTTCAGCCAAGTTCTCTTCCTTGCGGTAAGCTGCCTCTGCGACAGGGTGCTTTCCTGACTGTTTTAATTCTGTGCAATTTATGTCGCCTGCCCCCAAACACAAGTAATTCAGTGAAACCACTAAAATGCAAAGGTGAGAAATAGCATGTGATTTGTGACAGATATCTGCTCTTCATTTGTCAGAATCCAACTGTGTGAGAGGAACAGTTAGTGAGACGATAGTGTTATGAATATAAAGCATGGTTATTTTACAAAGTTCCCTAGTCTCCTGACAGCCAACTATGTGAATTATTTCATAAAAGTATGGGATGCCTGTCTTATTCTGATGCATTTCTAAAAAAATGATACATAGATAATAAATCCAGGGTTTATAAATTCACTTCCTGTCAAGAAGTAGATGTCATTATAACGTCTGTTGTCATGGAAATAGTTGGGATTTTCAGACGTATGAAGGCCCCTAAGTAGGTTGAAAATATGTAGACATGTTCCACTTGTTCTGTTTCCTGAATTTTTTTCCCGAATTTTTGCAATTGGAGGAAAAGTCCTTTGCAAGTATGAAAAGACCCAAAACACATTGGAATGGCATGCTTTCAATTTGAGAAACCTAGTCGTCCTTGAAAAGTCGGCCCCTTTTCAAATAAACAAAAAGATAGTAGTCCTGTGTCCCAAAGAACTTGCCGAAGTTCGGCACTTCCGTTTACCTCGCTACAGAGTTTTGTGTGCCGGGAGGCTCCATACGGTAGCGGTTGGTTCCCTTGGTATCGTACCAAGTGCAGCAGCCGGGGGCGGCTCTCAAACACTGCAAATGTGACTAGTCTGAACTGAGATACACTGTGAGAACACAATGCATGCCGGATTTTGCAGTCTTAGTTTGAAAGAATAATATAAAATGTTCATCTCATTAGGAACTTCTGAGTATTGATTTCACGTTGAAATGGTATTTTAGATATATTGGGTTAAATAAGTTATGTTAGTAAGATTATTTCTACCTGTTTCTTTTTAAAAAAAAAAGATTTTATTTATTTATTTGACAGAGATCACAAGTACACAGAGAGGCAGACAGAGAGAGAGGAGGAAGCAGGCTCCCTGCTGAGCAGACAGCCCGATGCAGGCCTCGATCCCAGGACCCTGAGGTCATAACCTGAGCCGAAAGCAGAGGCTTTAACCCACTGACCCACCCAGGCGCCCTACCTGTTCCTTTCTTAACCTCTTATGATGTGGTTAACTAGAAAACTCTAAGTTATCTACGTGGCTCACATTATATTTTTTTGGGAAGTGCTGATTTAGATATAAGCAACGCCAGCATGATGCCTTCATGTCTGGCCTGGTTTTCTCTGGGTAGACACAAGCAGAGAAGAAGGCAGGCTGGAGATGGGGGGCAGAAGGGCACATGCATTATGAGACAGGTTTGGCAATGGCAGACTTTTTAGGTGGCTCGAGGCAAATAACAGTGAAACCCCCTTGACTGTTTGTCCCCAAACTTCTACTTATGGTGAAGTGACATGATAGTCCCCATGTGTTCTCTTAGTCTCTCTGGAGCAAATCATGTTATCTAAAAACTTCAACTATTTGAGAAAATGGTAAGTCCATTTTGTCATCACATGGTAACATCTGTAATAGGAATATGGATATCTTATTTTACGTGGAAATTTTGGGCCTACATCAACTGAATTTGGAAAATGTAGCAAACTTTTGGTAGAGTCCTGGTTGATATACTTTATTGCAAATGCATTTTCCTTTCCACTCTATCTGAAAGAGTCCAGCTTTTTTTTTTTTTTAATCAGGCCTTATAAGGTGTAAGCCTCTTGTTAGAGGGGAAAAAAAAAAACCCACTGCTGAAATTCCTGAGTGATTGCTGTGTGTATTTGGATCTGATTACTGTGCTGCATTTCAGCAAGTGTTGACTGCCTCTGGCATGGTGGCTACTTGATTTACATAAGCTCTATTTCTTACCCTAGTTTTGCCAAGTAAGTATTTTCATCCCATTTTAAAAATGAAGAAACTGAGGTTCAAATGCTTATGCAACTCCCCCAAGGCCTCAGAGCTACTCAGTAGTGGATGGAGGGGGGAGCTGGAAACAGATCTTTCTGGCTCCAAAGTCTGCATTACTTCTGCGTTACTTCCTCCAGACCCCATTGCCTCCTTTTCAAATATGGAGCAAGAATTGTTCCAGAGCCACAAAATTCTACATGTGAACTGACAGTTTGGGTCTATTCTAGGGGTTCAGCTCTGTTCTAGATTCCGAGAGGCCCTCAGAGTGGCAGGGTTTCTGCCAAGGATAAAGGACAAAGAGGAATTCAATGACGACTGGGAGAAAAGGAAGAGAGAGTCAAAGTTGAAATTTTTAAAAAGATTTTCTTTATTTATTTGACAGAGACAGAGAGAGAGAGACAGCAAGAGGGGAACACAAGAAAGGGGAGTGAGAGAGGGAGAAGCAGGCTTCCCGCTGAGCAGGGAGCCTAATGCGGAGCTTGATCCCAGGACCCTGGGATCATGACCTGAGCCAAAGGAAGATGCTTAACGACTGAACCACCCAGGTGCCCCAAAGCTGAATTCTTTATCATTGGCTTTGAGACCCTAGACAGACCATTTGCTTTCTCTGGGTCTCACTGCCTTTGCTTGAAAAATTACAATAGTGTTTATCCATTCTGCTTCCTTTATAGAGGTTGTAATGAGGACCAAATTAGACACCATATGGAAAGTGCTCTGTAAACTCCAAAATGCTCTGCAAATAAGATATTAAAATCAAATTATGTTTTCATATTTTGTTTTGAAGATGGATGATATTTGCTTCTTCTTAAATGGGTAATTGTCCGTTGAATAAAGAGAAGCTTACTTGTTTGTGTATATTTCAAAGAGACCAGACCCTGAAGTTCATCATCTAGAATGGTCATGAGAGGGAATGAGCTTTAAATACTTCGTGTTGGTAATACTAAAATATCAGTGGCCAGAAACTAACACTCTGGAACTTAAGGTCACTCTTGTCAATGCCTAGAAATATTCTTATTCATAAGTGTAGGGGACCAATTTGAAATAATATCCAACTTTTTACTGTGGGACATAAAATAAGATCTGACTGAATTATAGAGTCTATGTTCTTGGATGGGAAGACTTAATATTATAAAAATATTAGTTCTATGCAAATTAATTGATAACTTTAATACAGCCCCAATCAAAATCCCCATGGGATATTACTGATAATTTAATTATTTTAAATTTTATATGAAATATAAATGAGTAAAAATAGCCACGATAATTTTGATAAAGAGGACTAATAAGTAGAAGGTTGTCCTTTAGAGTAGATTCCTATCTTGGCCCCAGGTTTTCACCTTCCTTTTGTATCTTCGTCTTTTGTTGTGTGACTCGATGGTTCTTCTAAAGGCGCCTTTAGAACTTTGGGCTTAGCCGCAGGGCTTGCTTTGGCTAGTGGACTCTCAGCAGCAGTGGTGTGAAGCAGTTCTGAGCCTGGGCCTTATGAGCCCTCACAGGTTTCCACTTTTTCTGTTGGCCCTCTCCCATTGAGCTGGGGAAAATGCACCTTGGCCAGCCAGCTGGTTAAAGGGGGGTGCTGGACACCTGGAGCAGAGACACTTTGGGCGACTCACAGACTGCCCCAGCCCGAAGCACGTCCACCTAGACAAGGCGAATCTCAGTCAATTTGTAGCTGCCTGAGTGATAATAAATTCTTGCTGTCTTAAACCCTTGAGTTTTTGTGTGGTTTGCTATGCAGCAGTGGCTGACTGATATGGCCCTATAACATACGGAAATCTTTGGAATATTCTAGCCAGTATGAAGTGGAGACAACATTCAAATCTGGATCCGTTTTCCTCCAGTGGCCATATCTTCTTTCTTGCGAAAGTGAATTCCAGGTTTGTGTTAGAGACAATGGGCATAAGGCAGTCATAATACTCTGGCCATTCCTGATACTGCTTAACAGTGCTAGCCAGAGACCTGCGTTGTCACATCACCTGTAACACGAGCGCCCTTGCTGAGAAAGGCAATAGATGAAAACCCAGTCCATGTGCTCCAAACCTTCCAATACTGTAAATGGTTTCTCCCTTGTTAGAAATTCAGTCCAAGGCTTATAAAGCAAAATTAAACCTCTTTTTTTTTTAAATTAAACTTGTTTGTTATGAAACTCCCGCTACCTTCTTTCCACAGTGGGCACAAAATGTGCCCCTTGAAAACTAACCTCTTTAGATGTCACCTTCACCCCAAGAGGTCTTGAAGGGATTTGGGGAGTCATGGACTTGCTGGGGAGGGATAACGTGCAGTATCTTGAAAAGTAATTCATGACTTATAAAAACAAAGCTTTTCCATTTCAAGAGGCAAAATGGCTTCTGTGTTACCGTTCTACACAGACAGCAAGACTCTTTCAGGAAGCCCCCATTGTCAACTTCTCAACAGCTGGTAATGACTCTTGGCTCCCACACTCCGCATTTCTGTGGCTACACAGCAGTATTTCAGCTTCTTTCGGTATCTCATAAAAATCACAGCTAATAAACTCCAGTTGGCACCTGAAGGAAGGGGTGTTTGCCTCTGACTGTAATAGACTGGCCTCCGCGGCACTTCAAAGACCAGGCGGCTGCCTGCGTCTCCAGCGCCCCAGTTTCCATCCCTAGGTAAAGATTAGCCATGTGTGCTCTGGGAAAATCTGTTCTGAGTTTGCTTCAGAGTGTCTCGTATCCCTTTAAATCAGATGTTCAGTTTGACAGCCGACTAACATAGGCTCCTGTTTTGAGGAGGAAAGGAGCACATTCTTGGTTTCCATTTGATCCTTTGATTTCCTTGTGCCCTCTCTTACCCATCTCAGGCTTCTGATTTCTTCCTTCTAGAAGATGAAGCATGTATGTCCATGAGAGAAACCTGATGATTTTATAGTTTAATGACAAATCAAAATTAAATTTGAGATTTATTGGGTGCCTGGATCCTGAGACTTGAAAGTAGTTTGTTCTTAGCTAAGGCTGGATGTCAGGCACACAGTGATAAGGGTGGGTGACCTATATTTTTATGGCATTTCGGTTGAAAAAAAATTTCCTATGTGTCTAGAGCCTTCGCCTGTGAACATTTCATTATGACCATGACCTTATGTCAAGATCTCAAAGTTTGGGTTCTTAGAAAACATTTTGTAAAAGTGCACAGACTATTTTTTAAAAACAGGCTATTTAGGGTGCCTGGGTGGCTCAGTTAGTTAAGCGACTTTTGGCTCAGGTCATGATCCTGGAGGCCTGGGATCGAGCCTCACATCAGGCTCTCTGCTCGGCGGGAAGCCAGCTTCTCCCTCTCTCACTCTCCCTGCTTGTGTTCCCTCTCTAGCTGTGTTTCTCTCTGTCAAATAAATAAATCTTAAAAAAAAACTAAAAATAAAAAAATAAAAACAGACTATTTAAAAATATCAGTTTTCTTCTTTTACCGTATCTCAGAAATATGGAGAGGGTTGCTGAATCCTGGAAAATGGAGGAGCATTATTTATTGACCAGAGTAGAATGAGACTGAAATGTTGTGTGACATAGAGTTGACCGGTTAACAACACAGGAGTAATAGTGTGCGGGGTTTGAAAATGCACATACAACTTTTGAATACCCCAGAACTTAAGTACTAATAACCTACCCTTGACCAGAAGCTTTGCCAATAATATAAACAGTTGTGTTCTCACAGGAAAGTCAGCTAGAGAAAAGAAAATGTTATTAAGAAAATCCTAAGGAAGAAAAAGTGCATTTACAGTACTAGCCCGTATTTATCGAAAAAAATCCCTGTAAAAGTTGACCTGTGCAATTGAAAGCTGTGTTTTGCAAGGGTCACCGGTGTATCACGGGCTGGGGGAAAACTGTCGAGTCTTAACTGTGCTTCTCACTCCTCTCAAGAGAGAACATGTTTTTCATGCTTGTGTCCACATGCTTTCAACGAGGTCAAAACAAAATAAAAAACTACATAGACCTCATGAGGATGTGTCTAATTATACCCACTTACTATTTTTAAAAGGCAAGGAAGCCCCTCCTCAGATTCCTCCAGTGACATTTGACAGCAAGCCTGTAGCGATCTATATAGTCCAGACTCCCTGAATTCATCTGTTCTACGAGATACTTTCTTCACATTCTAGCATCTCTGAAATCCAGATACATCCAGTCAATGTCTGCCTGCTTGCAAACTTGGACTGAAAGCCTTCTGTGCTTCTTCCAAGTAAACATCTAGAAAGCACACAAGCATCGAAACTTGTAGAATGAGCATCGGCCGTGTAGAAGAAAACCCCAGAGATGACAGTGGAACACACTTCTATGCCAGGCTGTGTCAACAACACTTTTCATGCCAGAGAGGACGAAAGGCATGGGTATCTCTGATTTCAAGTTGAAAATGGATTCAGAGGCCTCAGACTCTGACCTTGTACTCTGTGTTCTAGAAGAGTGTGTTTAAAACACATCCACATTGAGTAAGTCAAAATGGGCCATTCGGTGAACAAAAAATACAAATTGTAAGTGCCCAGGAGGTACTGTGTCATAGTATAGCTGGGAGTGTTTTTATTTCCTGACGGCATGTGAAATAGTAGGGTATTTTGCAATCCTTGGCATCTTAGATGTGCCCCCTTCTTCTTCATTCCTCCAATCTGTAGTGCCCAGCCAGGAAAATTTGGCACTTACGGATGTGTTTGATGCTTACTCTGGCCTGTGGTTGCTCCTGGCATAGCTCATTCTGTAGTTCATTGGCCAACAGGAAGTAGTAGGACTTGTCTCCTGGGGGGTTGGCATTTCACTGTGGGTACCTGAATCATTGAGTGGAGGGTACAGACCCCACCAGCTCCACACGCATTTATTTGCCACTTTGTCAGGTATTTCCCTCTCTCTGGTCAAGCTTTTTTTTTTTTTTTTTTCTTGAAATATGCCATTCAGGGCACAAGAGTCTTCAGCGAGGAGAGAGAGTTTAGAGTCTCCTGCCAGTGATCAGACATTTTACAGCCCCAGCTGTCTAGAACAGAACTCCAGACCTTGGAGGGTGTGAAAATGTTCCAAGTGGCAAAAAGCTGTCATGGGGTTCTAGAAGAGGAGGATGGATCCTCAAACCTTCTCTCAGATAGTTAGGTACAAAATAAATACAGAGCTCAGGAGCAGTAATAAACACAAGTTAGCAAAGACCAGGACTCTGAGCTATGGAAAGGAAAAAAGAAAGAACTACCAAAGTGAATACATCTTTATCTGGAGCTATGCAGAAATCTGATAGATGGAGACTTGACGGGCAAGTCTTCTCATTTCTCTAAGGCTCAGTTTATTTGTCTTTAAAATGGGATACACCCACGTCAGTGAGGTGACTGGAGGCATTAGAATGTTTTCAGAATGCTTATATACAATAAAAGCTTAATCATACTGAAATAATGAGACATCCTAAGAACACCATATGACTCAGTAGTTTCTGAATGTTCATGACCAATCGATATGAACAATGACCCTAAATCATGAAGTAAGAATGATTTTATAATAAAATAGTCTTGTTTAAGAATGTGTGTGTATTGGGGGGTGGGGTCATATTTGAGAAACACTTCCCTTAAAAATGCTGTATAGGCTGAAATTTATCAGCACACTTCAGTTATCTGGATAATTCGTAATACATATGGAAAACTTCATCTTCAGCAATGCTGGATAAGTGAGGTATGGTGGTAAAGACAAATTCTGAGATCCCCAGGTCAGGCTTTGGGAGAATTTCATGCTACGACTCTGATAAAAACCACTGGAAGTCATGTAGCCAAAAAGGACTTTGAGGCTGGGTCTTTTGTTTTCTTGATATGCATATAAACACAGTAAACCCAGACTGTTCTAGCTACCAATCCTAGCAAATACTTAAAATGAAAATGTGAGAAGCAGAGTTCCATAAGGGCACCCCTCCTCACGTGCCTTGCTGAATCCAAAAAGCCCTGATCACTGCTTGCCATTACTGGCACGTAGAAAACTTGTGTATAATTGTGCACTCCCAAAAGTGGCTAGGAAGAAGTGGGTAGTTAGAAGGGGGGGAAAAACCCCAACTAAATAATTAAAGAGTAAAAGCGCTAGGGGCGTCTGGGTGGCTCAGTTGGTGAAGTGTCTGCCTTTGGCTCAGGTCATGATCCTGAGGTCCTGGGATCAAGCCCCGTGTCTGGCTCCTTGCTCAATGGGGAGTCTTTCTCCCTCTGCCTCTCCCCATTCTCTAAAAAAATAAACGAATTAATTAATTTTTTTAAGAAGAGTAAAAGCCCTATATGGTTCAGCTTCTAGCATATTTCTCTGCTCCTCTCATCTGTGTTACTCATTAAAATCACCTAAGCTGGTATTTATGCAGGTCATCCTGCTCTGCCATCGTTCTCCATGGTGAGTTCTGCAAACAGTCTTCTTCCATAGGGAGACCGCCCCATACCAGAGGTTCCTTAATGCTGAATGTATTTCTGATCTTTGAGACTTAAGCAACTCTGTACTCTTCTAAAACAAATGGCTCTGTTTCAGGCAGTATTTCCTATTTAAAGGCATACAGTTAGACTTTCAATGTGTAAAGTCTAAGTTTTGCAATTGTCCTTGGGAGGCTTTCTAGGGCTTCACCCTAAGACAACTTCAGGGAAGGAATTAGTTCTAGACCTGTGGCACGAGACATGGTAGCTTACTGAGCACTTGAAATGTGGCTAAATTGCCGTGTGCTGTAACTGTAAAATACAGACTCAGACTTTGGAGACTTCATAAAAAAAAGTAAAAGGTCTCATTAATATCTTCATATTATTTACATGTTGAAATTGAAATATTTTAGGTTGAATTAAGTATATTGTTTCTTTCTTTGGTGACTTTTAAGTAATCTCTATGCCCAACGTGGGGCTCGAACTCACGATCCCAAGATCAAGAGTCACATGCTCCACTGACTGAGCCAGCCAGGTGCCCTGAATAAAGTGTGCTGTTTGGTTTTTTTAGGGGGAGTGGGGCAGAGGGAGAGTGAGTATTTAGCAGACTCCATGCTGAGCATGGAGCCTAACACGGGGCTCGATTTCACTACCCTGGCATCATGACCTGAGTCGAAATCAAGAGTTGGATGCTTAACTGACTGTACCACCCAGGCACCCCTAAAGTGTATTGTTATAATTAATTTCACCTAGTTACTCCCCACCTTTTAAAAAGAAGGCATTAGAAAATCTATAATTATGTTTGTAGTATTTCTATCAGATTGGTGGCTCTAGGCCTATAAAAAGGTTGACACCCCCGGGTCTGGTTCCCTGTTTCAAGTCCTTTCAGGACTAAGGAACTGCGAGTGAGAAGTGGGAAACACTGGTCCTCGTACAGGCTCTTAACCCTAGCTGATATCTGATCCCCATTAATGGCTTGGGGCAATATGACCTACCTTCCACACCTCGCAGATTGGCTGTGAAGAGAAAATGAAATCATGTATGAGAAAGAAGCACTTGGCAAACGTTTTAGGGCTGTTGGTGTCATCTAAAATACTCTCAGCACAAAATAGTCATCTGAAGGTTTTCCCAGGCTGCTTGTCCTCCCCCCCCCCATTCCAGACCTCGGGGGACATCACGTTATATTACATATTACATGGGAATATCATAGGACATCTGCAGCTTGTATTTGTGGGTGCTTTTACATGGCAGGCATTGTGCTGGGGACTGGATAATCATTAGTCCATTTAATCCTCACACCCACTCTCTAAGATTGACACTGTTATTGATGAGCATCGGAGCCGTGTGGTGCTTAAGATCCGAGGCTCTAGAATCAGACTAGATGCATATCTGGGAGCCACTGCTTAATAGTTGTGTGATGTTACATAGGGAACTTAATCTCTTTAAGCCATAGGTTCCTCATCAGTACAATGGGGCAAAGAATGAGTACATTAGTTAAGGTAATGCTAGCTGTTGTAACAAGCACAGTTAAATGAGCATTACAGCTCACATATAATAGAATATTTGCACATATAAAGCAAAGATTGGATATTCCAAGCAGGGTTTCAGGAATGCAAGCCTCTTTATGTCTCCTTAGAATGACTTTCGAAGTCAGTGAGCTTGTCTACCTACATCAAACTAGAAGAAGAAAGAGCACGGGAGACGATATATGGAAGGAGCCTGAGGCTCAGAGAGACAAAGCAATTTGCCTTAGGCCTGACAACTAGGCCGTGGTGGCTCTGAGGTTCCCACTCAGCTCTGTCTGGTTCCGAAGCCCATATCGTCTGCAGATTATAAGCTCAGTGTTAGGGACCTCAGTTGGCCATGCACGGTACTGAACTACCTCCAGAAGTGGATATACAGTTGGCCACTTGCCACGGACCCTGCCACTGAAAAGATGGAGAAGGATCCGACCAGCAGCTACACTGGCTTCACTCTACAGGGTGACGTGGAGCATGGGCCTGGTGAAAGGGAGTGAATGCTGGACGCCTTTGCTGGTCCTCCCAGGCTTCGCCACTACCCCGGCCACCATCACTGCAATCCCCTTTCCTCACTGCCAGCCTTCACTTCCGTTTGGACCTTTACAAACCCTCCATGAGCTTGAAAACCACAGCTCCTAAGGTAGATAAACAAACACAGTGGTAGAAATGAGCAGGGAGTCAAGGGCCCTGGTTCTGCTTGTTGCTCTTCATAGTTCTCATTCTTCCCTCTTCCGTGTATCTGTGCCCTTTGCCATGTGTCTTTGTAGTTCTTTAACTAGAAGTGGAGCATATATCCCTCTCCTGCCAGTGTGGGACTTGGCGTCATGACTGGCTGTGGGTAGTGAGCCATTAGCCCATACATTGCAGGCAGAGGCTTGAAGTCGGCTTCCATCATTAGGCTTGTTCTCCTGTGTGCCTTACGTTGTCCTTTAGAAGAGCAAAGTCTGGCTAGCCCGCTGGTCCAAGGGATGAGAGACACATGGAGAAGACCTGAATTCATCCTGCAGCTTGGGAACCCAACGTAGCCTCAGTCAGTCGGTCCTTAGCCAGAGAAGAGGAAATGTTTGAAGGCACTGAGCTTTGCCATAGTTGGTCGCGCACATTATTGTGGTGCTAGCTAACTGATGTGTCAACCATGAGTACCCTCAGCAAATCACTCATCCCTGGCACTCTCTTTACTTCTCTGTGCAACGAAGGCATTGAACAAGATACCCTCAAGCCCCTTTAGCTGTCCTGAAGACAAAGGCAAGCTATACTATCATGTTTTGTTCCTAAGGCTTTGAGTTCCTAGGGAAAGAATCCATATGCAGGAGCAAAAGAGGGGCTCTTTCGTGAGGATCTTTTAAATATGATAGTTAGGCAACTATCTCATGATCATTTTGAGCTATGTGGTATTGATTCATTTTCATATTTTAATGACTAGAAGCAGATTTCGTTAACTTTCAAGCACCAAAACCTGTATTGACTCACCCCTTCCCCATAGCTGGCAGGGGGGCTGGTCCTGTGGCACTCCTGGCAGCTCCGAAGATAGGGCCCAGGGGCTGCTGAGGCAGCAGCAGGTGACTTCCATTCCGTCTCCAGCTTTGCAGGGCTAGAAGTCGAGCATCAGAGGCGGTAGAGACATCCAGGCAGTTGTGAAGAGAGGTTATGTCCATCCACCCCCTTTGCAAATGTGCTTATTATTAGAGTGTGGTCCTGGGAGATCTGCAGCTATGGAATGTCTGCATGTGCCTAATACATCTGCTCATTGAGCCCTCAGCACTGACAGTGACCGTGGCCACAGATGTACTGTATGTGCCTCAGGCCATAGGTTACCTTCCAGATACTCTTTGCAGGTGTCTGAGAATGCCTGTAAAAATATACATTATGGAACAACAGACTCTGAAGAAAGTTAGTTTATTACTTGCTTGACTTGGGGCCCAAATGAAAATAAGATAAGTATTCTCCTTGGGGTCTCCAGGTCCTCATGTTTCCTGGTAAGGTTTCTGGCACCCACTGCCAAGGGCCAGATGGGCTGGAACTACTCTGCCTGGAGTGGATGCACCTGACATTCTGTACCCAATATATTTCTTCTGACACTCACTTATGCGACAAAACGAACTGAATCTAATCACCCTCTCAGTTGACTAAAAAGAGTGGTTTCTTTTTCACACATGCGTAAATGATGTTACTTATATGTGGAATCAGGAAAACCAACCAAACCCAGACCTACAGAGAATAGATTGGTGGTCGCCAGAGGGAGGGTCGTGGCGGTGGGGGTGGAATGGGTGAAGGGGAGTAAGAAGTATAGACTCCCAGCTATAAATTAAAGATGTCATGGGGCTATAACTGTACCGCCTGGGGGATATAGTCAGTAGTATTGTATTAACTTTATAAGGTGACAGATAGTAACTAGACTTACTGTGGTGACCACTTCACAATGAATACAAATGTCAGATCATTGTGATACACCTCAAACTAATGACTGGAATGTCCATCAGTTGAGGACTCATTAAATAAAGTAGCCACTGAGGTGGTCTAGGGTGGTGCTTAATATCTAAGTATGTGAGGTGAAAGACCTGAGTTCAAATTCCAGTAGTGTTGGTTACTCACTTGTGGTGCTATGCAAGTCATGTCATTTCTCTATACTTCAGCTCTTTACATGTAAAATGGAGATGGTATACCTCTATAAAAAATGTTGAGGGGGCACCTGGGTGGTTCAGTCGGAGGAACATGTGACTCCTCTTTTTTTTTTTTTTTTTGAGCATGCCACTCTTGATCTTCAGGTTGTGGGTTTGAGCCCCACTTTGGGTGTAGAGATTACTTAAAAATAAAATCTTTTAAAAAAAATTTAGGGTTGTTGGGAATGAAATTGAGCCAAATAAGGCGTTTAGAACCATCCTTGTCAGATAGTAAGCATATGAATCTATGTTAGCTATATAGTTTATCCATTTTCCTATATTTATATAACTATATATGTATATAAATCTATATGTTTAGATTTCTATAATCTACCAGAATGGAATAATCATCCCAAAACTTAGTGGTTTAAGTTATTAATGGAATAATTAATAAGTTATTTTGGAAGAAGTTATAATGGAATGAATAAGTTATTAATGCAATAATCATCCCCAAACTTAGTGGTTTCATTATTTCTCATGATTCTGAGGGTTGACTAGACTCAGCTAGGCTAGTCGTCGTCGTCTTCTTGTTTTTTAAACTACACATCAGTGTCTCTCTCTCTCTCTCATTTTTTAATTTGAGAGAGAGTGAGAGAGAGCATGAGAGGGGAGAAGGTCGGAGGGAGAAGCAGACTCCCCACGGAGCTGGGAGTCTGATGTGGGACTTGATCCCAGGACTCCAAGATCATGACCTGAGCCGAAGGCTGTAGCTTAACCAACTGAGCCACCCAGGCGCCCCATAGGCTAGTCTTCTGATACTGTAGTATCAGCTGGGGCTGCCGTAATCTGAGGGCTCAGCTGGGACCTGAACATCCAAAAACTTGCTTGCTTAGTTAGCTATTGCTGCCAGTGGGGATTATTGTCCCGTGCACCTCAGATGCCCTCTTTATATGGCTGGGGATTCTGATAGCATGGCATCTGGATTCCGGAAGGGAGTGTTCCAAGTGTGTGAAGATAGAAGCTGCAAAGCTCCTAAGATCCAACCTTGGAAGTTACAGAGTCACTTCTGCCACATCTTATCGGTCACAGCAAGTGATGTGCAGGCCCAGATTGAAAGGGAGAGGGGAAAAACCTCCAACTCTCAATGGGAAGAATGGCAAAGAATTTGTAGGCATCTTTAATCCATGACATATTGTTAAGTCGAGGGGGGAAACGTGCAGTGAGTGTGAATGTGTTCCCATTTATGTAACAAGGGAGCTTTTATATGTATATATGTACATGCATATGTATAAAATAACACAACTGAGACAACATATGTCTCCGACATATACATGTGTGTATGAATGTGCATGTGTGTGTACTTCATGGAATAAATCTCTTTAGACTAAGAAACTGGTACCAGAGGGACTAAGAGAGTAAGCTGGGAGGTTGACTTAATCTTCACTGTATGTAAATTGCCTTGTTTGAATTATTTTCACTGTGTCCGTACTATTTATTCAAAATGAATAAATAAAAATGTAAAGAATTAGCAATAATATCCTTAGTTTTGGCAGTTCCCAGTACAAGGAGAAATTGCTCCTGGAAAGAGCAACTCCATGAGACAGACCTTTCATTCCCCTCCCTGTTATTAATAGTGAATAGCTGTGGATAACTTTGAATTATCTTCACTGCCCGGAGAAGTTACACACACACACACACACACACACACACACACACACACACTGGTATGTTTTTATTTTTCAACCACCAAAGTAGTTCATGTGTCTGTCATGTTCTCACTAAGAATCAGGTTACTGGCTATTTGAAAAACATTTTTCCATTCCAGTTAAAAATCATCATTTATCTGTGACCAGCATAACATTCATGTTTGAAATTGAAGAGCAGAAAGACTCCTCCAAATCAGGGATCTGTAAACACAGTATCATGTTTTGATCCACATAGCTGTGGATTTCAGCATCATTGTTTGGTAGCTGTGGTTTGGGGCTGTTTCTCTGCGGTACTGGATGGTTGCAGGGAGGTTTCAAGTCTTCTACAAAGAAGGAGCGAAAACAGAAAGTAAAGGCACAAATCGCCACTCATCTCATGCCCAGCATTCAGGAAAGCCAGAAAGTCATTCCAGGGTGGGGGTTGGGAATATTCTCTTTGCTCTTTGTGTGAGACTCTCTTGTCCTAAGAGCAGGCTATTGATACCACTGAGGTAGGAAAGAGATGATTCCAGGCTGTAGAACTTATATGTCTCTGGTTATTGCAGTGTTTAGACTTTCATTGTGGGCACATGCTTGTCCATAACAGAATCTAGTGCTTTTCATTTTTTAAAAATCTTATTCTAAACTTTACAGACTTGGCAGCAAGTGTCCCAGATTTGTCGCTTTCATTCTTAATTTTTAAAAATATCCATTCATACCTCCATTTGTGACCCCATTTAGCATGATCTTTTGAATAAAGGCCAGCCAGACTGAGCACTAGTGAATTTCAAGCATGAATAAATCAGGCAGGGGCCAAAGTGCTATTCAGAGAGGATTTTAGAGGTCAGGTTTGCTTCCTTATTCCCCCTTGACTCTAAAAGGGAATTTGGCGGGGGGTGGGGGGGCACATTATAAATAATCAGCTTCTCTACAGCCGCCAGCATCATTATTCTGGGCTCATGGATTATGTGACACAGTTGTGCTTATGCATTCATAACATTTTGAAGTTGAAAGGGGCCTTAGAGATTAGGATGAAGAATCCCAAGTTCAGAGAGGTCAGATGACATCAGTTAGTAAAAAGTTCCAGTTAGTAAAAAGTCTCAGATATTATGACTTCTTTTTTTTTTTTAAGATTTTATTTATTTATTTGACAGAGAGAGAGAGAGAGAGAGATCACAAGTAGGCAGAGAGAGAGGAGGAAGCAGGCTCCTGGATGCAGGCCTTGATCCCAGGATCCTGAGATCATGACCACTGGAGCCAAAGGCAGAGGCTTTAACCCACTGAGCCACCCAGGCGCCCAGATTTTGTGACTTCTAATCCATTGCTCCTTTGTTTATATCACAATATTATAGCTATTATCTTACAATAAGATTCCATGTCACCTTTGCCTTCAGCATGTTCCTGCTGTGGTGAAACACCCCGGGGAATTGTGCCATCAGGCCACTGGACAGGGCTGTGGTTCATGTGGGGAGGGGATGGTTTTTGATTCAAGTGTCAATAAAAACCATGCTGCTTAATGTCCTTAGTATTTGTTTGTGCTTCTGGCTAAGATTTTGTTGGAACAAAGGGTTCCACAACAAAAACATGTGACCATGTCCGTAGTTCAATCCAAATTTCATGCAGCGTATAGGTTTTAAGAGAACAGGTATAAAGCACGCATACAAAGCTGGTTAACATGCCAAAAGAAGTCCGGATTGTGATTGGGTGCATTTGTGGATCGAGTCGGGATTCTGGGTTAAGTGAGCAAGTCCTTTCTTATTGCTCTATATTCTGATGTCGTCTTTGTCTTCCATCTAGCTCATTCCACCTGGGAGTGACTTTGCACCCGGGGGACATGGGTCGTGACTACTGGCATCTAGTCTGGTGAAGACCAGGGCTGTCGCCGAGCATCCCACAATGCACGGCACAGACCCCCCACAACAAAGAAGTATCCGCCCAGACTGTCAGTCACACTGAGGTTAGAAACCCTGATCTGGGGGCGCCTGGGTGGCTCAGTTGGTTCAGCGACTGCCTTCGGCTCAGGTCATGATCCCGGAGACCCGGGATCGAGCCCCACATTGGGCTCTCTGCTCAGCCAGAAGCCTGCTTCTCCCTCTCTCACTCCCCCTGCTTGTGTTCCCTCTCTGGCTGTGTTTCTCTCTGTCAAATAAATACAATCTTTAAAAAAAAAAAAAAGAAAAGAAAAGAAACCCTGATCTGGGTAACCCCTGCTTATCAGTCAGGACCAGTTCAAGGTCCACTGTTTCTCTCTCTGATATTTTCTTGAACTCCACCCGCTCTCTTTGCTGTGAGATTTTATGATTTCTATCCCCCCCAGTTTATGATTTCTACCCCCCCAGTCAGTTAGTTGAATAATTGTCCTACTTGCTCATAATTTTTCAAACCAAGGCTAGTCTTAACCATTCAATTTGATTATAAGTGACTCTTAAGAAGAGAAGGTCTTTAATAAATATACTTGTTCTGGGCACCTTATAATGACCTAACCTTGGCTAAACACATACAAAATGCTTTTCTGGAGAAGATGTGAAAGGAAAAAGTTTAGAAGAACGTCTCTCAGATGCCCAGAGGAGCTGCTTCAACAAAAAAATCAGCACTCACAAGTAAATAAAGTCGGTGGTCTTTTTTTTGTTTGTTTTGTTTTTAAGCTGGTGTGAGGATAATGGCAAAGATGGTGGTAAAAGGCAGGAAAGCATGGGGGGAGGAAGGGCAGAAACAAAGTGGAGGGGATTTGGGAGCCCACAGAGGATTTAATTCTAGAATAGGAAGATAAAGGGAGCCTCTGAAGATTTCAGTCATCCTTCATCCACTCAACAAATACTTAATGGAGTATCTTCTAGGTATGGGTACTGTTCTAGGTATGGTGAAGAGCAGCAAGCCAAACTGGAGGGTTGATAGCTGGCTTTGGGGGTGGGGAGAGCCCAGATACCTAGTGCTGGCCGCTTTCCACGGTGCAGATACTTTGATCACGGATGATTTGAAGCCACGAACACCAGGTCACTGAGCGCGGAGCTGGAAAGAGAGATGAATGGTGCTGTGGAGGGAACGCGAAGTGGGTTTAGGAGACCGGGGATGGTGGGGAGGCTAGTTTTGAGGCTTCATTTGGAAGAGGTCTCTCTGAGGATGTGGCATTTGCATAGTGAGGTTTCTACAGAAAGGTGTGGCCTTATCAGTGATGCTTAGTGACTTCATGGTACCTCACCCAGTTGCCCTTCTCCCTGTGGAGCTGCACCTGTGTGTGAGGTGGGGCTCCTGCCAGCTCTTGTTTTTCTCCCTCAGAGGAGTAGCTGATGAGGCACCTCAGAGGAAAAAGTTGAAAAGACATAACAAACAAGCCCCCTTTCTCACATCGCACCCCTGGAACCTATCTGCGATTGGAAAGCCCTGTAAGAGTAAAAGCTACCAACATATCTTGGGGGGGGGGGTGGGCAACAGAGTCCTACCTGGAGTTGGCTGAAGGATCTCGTGTCTGTCCCAGAAGCACGCCATCAATTATTCTGGAATACTTGGCAAGACTGTCCTACTTCAGGTCGTAACATTCTCCACATGCTTTCTGGTTTTGGGGTTTTTTTTTAATGCATGCAAATAGGATTTTCCATTTTCAAAGGAATGCCCACAGAACTCCACAATTACAAACTGGTGTTGGCCTAAAAGAGCAGTTTATAACTTCAGTTTGTAACTTCCAAGGGTTGATGATAAATTTCCAGGAGTGAAAAAGCTAGAAACATTAGGGAAATGTTTTCAAACTCCCTTCAACCAAGGCACTGATTTAAATGAGAAAAAAAAAAAAGTTCCCCTGAATGCCAAAAAAGCATACTTCAGATGTCCCCATCAACTGTGAGACAGTTGCTTTCCCATGAAGTCCCGCCATATGGACAGTATGAGAAATCTCAAATTAAAATAAATTGTTATTCAGAGAGAGCCTTTCATTTGAGCCAAGACTCCCCACTTTACATTTTCTAGTCTTTGCCACACAAGGTCCAGTTGGATTGTTGAAAAAATCTGTAATGTTTAACCCTCCAAGCGCAACAATCTTAGTTTTAATATCTCTCCTACACAACAGTGGTCCTGTGGCCAACATGAGAGAAAACAGGAGCCCTGGACCCCAACTTCTGCCCTGGCTCCCCTTCCCCCTCTGGCTTCTGGGCCTCAGATGCTTGGCTGGGCTGCTAAGCTCTCCAGGATCAAGTCCTCTCTTCAAATGCTAAGCTGGCTTAGTCAGGACCTGCGGGGGACAGAAGGAGAGATTGGCCGTGTGGAGCTCTTGGTTCCAATTGTGCAGTGTGACCTACAGGGGTGTGGCTTCAGCCCCTGGGGAATTTAATGGGAAGACATATTGGTCTTGTTTTGGCTAACTTTGACATCAGGAAGGTGGACACCACATTTTCCCCTCTCATGCTGCTCATGCTTATGTAGGTCAGCCTCACTCTCTGGGATTCTTATCCATAGCCCCTGCACCTCTGGTGGTTCAGGGGTCGTTGGAAATGGAGGCAGGAGGCAAGTAACCAAATAAAAAGTTAAAGCCAATCGTGTTTGTTGGCTTCGGCCGCAGTCACAGACTACCACAAACAGGGTGGCTTGGAGGGTCTTTCCTTGCCTCATTCTTTCAGCTTCTGGTAGCCACATGTGTTCCATGGCTTGTGGCCACATAATTCCCAACTTCTGTCTCCATCGTCATATGGCTGCCTTCCTTCTCCCTATGCCCAGATTTTCCTCTTCTTGTACGGACCCCTGTCATATTGGATTAGAGGCCACTCTACTGCAGTATGGCCTCATCTTCCCTTAGCCAATTATATCTGCAGCGACTCTCCAAGTCAGGTCACTTTCTGAGGTACTAAGGGTTAGGACTTCAACACGTCATTCAGAGGGACACCATTCAACCACTGAAGAAAAGGAGTTTTTTCCCAATGAACATACTCCACTGTTGACTTTAGAGTGGGAAAGAGAGGAGGGCAAGGCAGAGAGAGGGAGAGAGAGAATCTTAAGTAGGCTGCATGCCCAGTGCAGAGCCCATCATGGGGCTTCATCTCACGCCCCTGAGCTCATGATCTGAGCTGATATCAAGAGTTGGACGCTTAACCAACGGAGCCATCCAGGCATCTCAAACATACTCCACTCTTAACACATGCTCACAGCCTCGGTGCCAGGGGGTGGTCAGGAAACTGGTGAGCCAGAGGAAACAGCTGGCCGGTCCAGGCCCAGACTGCAGCTCACAAGCTACACCTTTGTTGAAATTCTTGCTCTCGCCACAGATGTGAGGGAGCTTAGGACGGCCATAGATGTGAGGGAGCTTAGGACAGCCTTCTAGTTCGGGAATCTTAACTCGAAACTCCCCGACTCCTGGAGTTTTGACCAGACCTATGATGTTTTTGTAACTGTGTCACTTGGGATGGAATGCAGATTCTATGTGGCCTGGATGTCTGATCAGCAGCAGGATTAGGAGAGTGCTTTGAAAGCTCCCTCATATATATCTGCCTCTGTCCTTCTCCACCCAATTCCAGTGGCCCCAAAGGTGGACGGGTTCTACTCACGTTGCCGCCATCTCTCTCCTGGTCATCTTCTCTCATCCTTCCTCTCCTGGCTGGCTGCAGCACCCCCGTGTGTATCTGAGCTGCTCTCCCACCTGCAGAGCTCACCCACCCTGGGGAGATGAGAAGGCAGGAGCTCCCCATGCGACCAGGCTGCTGGAGAAGACTTCTTGGTCAGAATCCTCTCTTTTTTTCAGCAGTCCTGCCGGTCCGACTCTGTTACTTACTTTGATGTCATACTCGCTTTTTATCCTGAGGCCCTTCAACTGCCTGTCCCATTTGTGGCCAAACAAGCTGACAGGATGAGGTGTGACACAGAGGAAGAGAGGGAGATGCCTTGTCCCTCCATGCTTAGAGGTGAAAGGGGGTTTCCTGAATAATGGTGTAATTTACTTCTAAGTAAGTCTCCCTCGTTCATTCTCTTCTGGGGGTGAGCAGTCTGCACAGTGCTGACGTTTTTCCCATTGTAACAGAGCCATACAAGAGCGAGCCCTCAGCCCCAGCACTCACACCCATCACAGACTTATTTTCCCTCTTAGATATGTTCCAAATGCAGATGCCTCTATGATATTAGCCTATGCAGGCAAACAAATGAAGCCAAACAAAAGCCATACCTAAGAACTCACATTCCTGGAAATCAGTTTGAGGTCTCCTGAGATTTTGGGCCATTGCCCGTAAGACTGACGTTGCCCTAAGTCAGGAGCTCCTAACCTTGTTTTGAGATACGGAACTCTTTGGCAGCCTGGGGAAGACTATATATCTCTTCTCAGGAAAATGTTTTACTTTTTATTTTATTTTTTTTAAAGATTTTATTTATTTGACAGAGAGAAACACAGCCAGAGAGGGAACACAAGCAGGGGGAGTGAGAGAGGGAGAAGCAGGCTTCCCGCCAAGCAGGGAGCCCAATGTGGGACTCGATCAGAGGTCTCTGGGATCATGACCTGAGCTGAAGGCAGTCGCTTAACCAACTGAGCCACCCAGGCACCCCAGGAAAATGTCTTAAAATGCACTAAACACATTGCAGAAGTTTACAAGGAAACCAGTTATATTGAATGCAATTATCAAAATATGAAAAAAACAAACTCACAATATAGTATTATCTCGGCATCATTGTTAATGCTTCAGATAAGAAGACCTAGCAGCAATAACTACTATGATTTCTAAGTCGTGATGGGCATTAAGAAATAGTACTTTAAGATATCTGCCACAACTGTAATGTGATGTAAAAAAAAATATTTGATTTCTGTTGGTGACAAAGTTACAGATGTGGTCCATTCTGCTGAGATATGTGGCCTATTATATTCCTAGTTGAAGGAAACACTCAGTTTCATCTATAGGTGAATAAAGATAGAGTTCTACTTTTTTCCCATCCAAGTCCATAGACCCTTTGGGGATGTGCAGACCCAGATTAGAAACCCTCACTTCGGGGGCTTCTAGGTCTCCTCAGTGGCCTGTATAGGTCAGGCTGCCCACACTTCTCATCATGCTTCCCTATCAGAGGAAGCTGAGCCAAATTCTGAGCCATGCCTAAGTGGGGTAGAACTTAGAAAGTCCATATGAGGCTTTCTGAGGCTAGGAGTTTGCCTCCTCGGAACACCCTGTCCACCTCTCCTAGAGGATTGTAGCTCTGGCTTCTCTCCCTGCAAATGCCCTTCCTCTCCCTCTCCCTTCCTCGTGGTCATGGACATGGTCCTTGGCAGCCCTCTTCCTGCCATTGCTGCTCATTTGTGTGGGACTCCCTGGTGTCTGATGTGAAATGACTTGCTCCCCTTAAGGTCCCATGCCATCTACCATGGGTCCCTTTGCACCTCTCCTTTGCCCCTTACGCTCAGTCCCCAGCTTGGCCTGCTGCCCCATAGAGTGTTCTCTCATCCTTGGACCAAAGCGCCAGTAAACTCCAGATCTTCTACCTCTTCCACAACATCCTTGGTCAGATCTTTTTTTTAACCCAGTGTCTCCTTAACATTCACTTCTATCCCATTATGATAGAAGTGGATAGAGTTAATAATTTCCACCCATCACCTTGGGGGAAAAATGGAAATAATAGAGTCTTAATGTATATTGAATCAAGATGGCACTTATTTATTTTAAGGAAATCTTATGTAGTATTTATATGTTCAGAAACTGTTCCCTATACTCTACAAATACTATTTCATTTAATTCTTGTAACAACCCTATGAGGTGGGTATAGATGAGGAGACTAAGGAATGGAGTAGGGCTGCAAGATTTAGCAAGTAAAAATACCAATGCCCAGTTAAATTTGAACTCCAGATATCCATTTGTTTATTTAATATGTCTCATGCAACATTTGGGACATAATTATACTAAAACATTATTTGTCATTTATCTGAAATTCACTTTTAACTGGTCATCCTCTATTTCATATGGCAACCGACACAGAGAGGTGAAGCAACTTGCCCAAGATCACACAGCCAGCAAGTGACAGAGCCAGGATTCAAACCTAGGAAGTCTGGCACTGGAGTCCTTGCCCTTAGCCACCTTTCTCAGAAAGATGAAGGTTACATTATTGCAACACATGGAACATGTATTCCTTGCGGTGGTATTGGGTGAAATCTCTGTCCAGAAATCACACTAGCTTGCTGTTTGAGATGAGTGCTGAGGACCTAGCCCAGTGAATCCACTTCAGATGAGGTAGTGGAGCGGTGATTAGGCCACCAACCAGCTGCCCTAAAACAAAGACGGCCAGGTTACAAGCAAAAACTTTCCCGGTTAGCCCCCATTAAAAGCTGGATGGTTTGGATCTGTGAAAAGGAAGGCTTGACTTGCCCTCCAGCTGCTGGGAGAATCTTTTCAAGGGTCAGCTGTGGAGTCCTGTAGAACTGTCCAGTTTGTACACCGCTTTTTCTTCCTGGTTGGAAAGAAGACACCAGTGGAAGGCATTTTCCACCTACCACCCCATCAGACACCCCCGGTCTCCAGCCTTCCCATTATGATAGAAGTGGATGATCTGAGATGATCTGACTCTTACCTGCTCTTTATAGCAAGAATCTGAAAACAGGGTTCACTGAATTGCATTCCTGAGCAGAGGGCAGCGTTTTGGATACTTTGAGAGTGTAGTTTCTGGCATCAAGCCCCTCTCCATCAGAAATAGACACTCTCTTAGATGGTGGAAGCACCAAATTGATACAGCTCTTCTACAGGGCAACTTGGCAAGACCTATCAAAATTCAAAATGGGGTGCTCTTTGAACCAACAATTCCCCTTCTGCAAATACACTCTTCCACATTTGTGCAGAGTGGTGTGTGGGCGGGGTTATTCATTGCAGCACCATTGGTACTAGCAAAATATTTGGAACAACTTAAAGGAGCCCCCAAAGGGAATGTAAGTAAAATATAATACCTCTATACAGTGCGATTCTATACAACCATGGAAAAGGAATTTAAAAACTCATGCATGACTGTGAAAAGCTTTCCGAGACATATTGGGAAGTATAGAAAAAGACAAGGTAGAGTGGAATTTGTGTTTGTACAAGTTGACAGAATACTTGGAAGAGGGAATGTGCATCTGAATATGTGTATGCTTGCTTGTATATAAAGAAATATCCCTGAAAGGTAATGTAAGGAATGGGCAATAGTAATTGCCTACAGGGAAAGAAACCGTGTGGCTGGGGATAGAAGCAGGAGGAAGTGTTCACTGGATAGCCTTTTATACTTAAAAAAGTTAGATCATGTGTGCATTCATTATTTAAAAAGAAATATTATTAATAAAAAGAGAAACTTTTCCCTGTCACAGACTAAAAAGATCATCTGACCAGAGCTGGGGAGGGAGGCAGTGTGAATTGTGATCTATAATTCTCTCAGTAAATTTGGAGATAAAAATGGGATCATGTTCCACTTCCTGACAGTTTCCTTCCACTGGGTGTCTTCCTACTTTTTCACGATGAAGGAGGGCGAGGGCGGGGGGAAATGCTCTACCCCCCTCCCAGCCAAACAAACCCTTGGTCCATTCCAGTACCATTGGGGGAGGCAGCAATATATTTCTCTTCAGTGTTTTCTCTTCTGCCTTTCAGAAATTCTCCATGCTTCAGTTCACTGTCTCCCATGGATTTTTCCTCAGAACAGCCAACCCAGAACCAGAAATCCATCTGGGATAGCTGCCCCTTATCTAAGAAGGTCAAGGCCATTATTACTCCCACAGTCTAACAGAGAAAGAGATACAACCCCCAAATACCACAGTTATAAATTTCATCGTGGAGGAGAGTTGGTTTCTGCACAAGCTGTCGCTTGGTCATTTTTGCCAAGAGCATCTGGGTTTTTGCAAAACCTTAGGCACACTGTAACAAGTACACTCTCGCTCATGTGGGGTTCACTTCCCTGGAGCTGTGATCTGAGAGGACCCTCCAAGTCCTTCGGGAAGGGGCAGAAGCCTCTTTGATTTAGAATTTCAAGTGGTTGGTGAAAAACAGGTTCTGAGACACCACATAAACATGGATTTCTGTTTATTTGCCCCAGAAGCTCTTATGTGGCACTTACTGTGGAGCTAAACTGTTTTATGCATTTTATAAATATTAATTCACTTAATCTTCCTAACAACCTTATCAAGTAGTTGCTATTAATATCCCTATTTTACAAACAAAGATTACGAGAAGCAGAGAGGTCAGTTCCCTTGCTCAAAGTCACATAGCTTAGTAATTGGTAGAGGTGGAATTCAAATCTAGGGGTCCAGCTCTATGATGCATATGTTTCAACACTAGAATACCGGCAACATGGTGAGATTCCACTCCCTGTTAAGTCACTCCCTATAAAAGGTAGGTTAAGTCCATGTAATGATTAAGACTATTCTGGAGGTTCCAGATCTTTCCAGAAAGTTAAACTGAATTGGCATTAAAATGATCTAGAAGCCATAGAGTATTCTGGATTGTTAACATTGAATCATTCTGCCCATTTAGGAAATTCTCAAGACATCTGACTTTGAAATCTCCTCACATTCCCACTACTCCCATGGTTTAAAATGTAAATGTCTGGGGAGAAGACTCTCCCCTCTTTCACTAAGAGCCTGAGTAGATGCCAACACGGTCTTGTAAGAAATGACCTAAGTGCTTGAACCTGTGAGACAAACATAGGACAGTTTTTATTTCGATTTTCAGTATCTGAAATGGATGTGAGATCCAGGGAATGATGGCTACTTGGTAGGGCAGTGGAGCATGATTTCAGACAAAAGATGTAGCCAATGAAGAGTTAATTCGGGGTTTTTGAAGTATTCTGTCATATCTCTTCTTTTGCTGTCCTAAATATTGAAAAATCCAGACAAAGGTAACAGTTTCTCGTGCGAGTCACCATCGTCTGCATTCATCTCACCTCCTTGCTCTTTTCCAAACAGTGGGGAACAGTGACATCTGCTCCCCATCACCCTAAGACATGCTAGACATCATGGCCACTGACTTCTGCCTTCCCCAGCATAAAGCAGCTTCCAGAAGATGTGCTGTGTGGGCCAGGAGAACGCCGCCTACGAGGGCTATTTCACTGGGCTGCGTTCTGTGACAGCATGATCCATTGACTTCTCTCTGGAAGAAAATGTAATGAAAAGAATTGGCCTCTGCTGGTGCTTAAAAGGTGCTGGAAGGGGAGTGTTAATTTATGGCTAATATACACTGCTAAAAATAGGAAGGAAAATGTCTTTTGTTCCCACTTTGTCTTTCGGTGCTCAAAAACCAGGGTGGGAGGGGAGACCTAAAGGCCATCGTTCGAGGTCAGGGTTTGGTCACAACTTAAACCTTTATGGTTGGCTGAGAGGTAGGGAAAGAAATTCTTTGTTCCGTGCGCTTGTGGAAGCTTCCCGAAGGAGGCATCCTCTGCCAGGACACTCTGCAAGCTCACTTCAGGGCTCTGGAAACACAGGCCAGGAGAGAAAAATAGCCCTTTCGAGAGGCGCCCAGTAGCCTTGGATTGAAACTCACGGACTCGAAGTGGTCAGACGGGAACAACATCTAAGGGAGATGCGAGGAGGCTTTTCTGAGCTTCGGAGAGTTGATTATTTTCCCCCTGAGCTTGGGTATTTTTAAAAACTGCTTATGGGTGTGCAGGCCCTGAGAGACAAACACACCCAAAGGGAAGGTCGACGGAATGAGAAAGCTCACCGTGTCTTACTGCGAGCTGTGGCCCTGCCGTGCACGTTGAGGCTCATGGGGGCCCAGTCACCAATTGCTTCCTTCTGTGATGAGTTTAATTTATAAATTAGGCATAATAAGAGAGGCACCGTAATACTGAATACAATAGAACAATTATGACAATTACTGAAATAAAAGTTACGTGAATGTGGCCTCTCTCCTCCCTCAAAATATCTGTCTGTATTCACCCTTCTCCTTGTAATGCTGAGAAGTGATAAAACACCTACGTGATGAGATGAAGTGAGGCGAATGAAACATGCTGTGACTCAGCGTTAGGGTATTCCTGACCTGCTGAGCCAGTAGGTTCAAAGGAGGGTTATCTGCTTCCTGACTGCACTTGACCGCGAGTAACTGAAACCCTGGCCAGTGAAATCGTGGATAAGGGGCACTATTCTTAAGTCTCTTTTTCTTCATCTGATTCCCTCACAGTTCTCTCCCTTCCCTTTTCCCATCCCTCCCAATTTATCTAATCCTGTTGGAACCGGACTAGCCCAAACATAAATGATTAAAAAAAAAAAAAAAAAAAAAAAAGAGCAGCTGCGTGGAGCGGCTGGTGAGAGGCAGTGGGGGAAAGGAGCTGTCTTCCCCCCTGGGCCTGGAAGGTCCAAGAAGACAGCTAGTTTCTCAGCACTAAATGTCCCTTCCTCTGGCCTGGTGGCCCGACCTTGACCCAGTTTCAATTTAGTCATGTCATGTGTTCTCTGTGCCTCAGGCGGGAAAGTCACCCGCCCAGCATTCTGTGTCATAGAGAGAAAATAGCCGGGGCCTCCCTGAAAGGTCTCCCTGCGAGCGGGCCCTTGGCTGGTAGTTTGGGATGGGTTCCCCGGCTTTGCACGGCCCTGCATCTTATGAACCAAGGGCGTTGGTGTTAGCCTGAGGCTGAGTGAGAAAGCTGCGGAGGAGGAGTCAGGGTGGGATGCGGGTTTACGGTGAAAAGTGATACAGCCAAGAAAGAAAAATAAATATGGAATAAAAACTATAATTAGATTTGTTATTTTTATGTGCTACAAACAGAAACCACAGCTAAATCCTTGTTCCTCTGGTAAATAAAAATGTAATTGTCAATCACTGCTGGGGGAAATACATTTTTTTTTTCTGCATTACATTTCTCAAAAAGTCTGGGTGCCCTTTGAATCTTAAATTGCAGCAAGGCTAACATGACCCCAGCTGTAGAAGCCTGTTCTCCCTTTCTTCTTGTCTCCCTTTCCTTCCTGCAGAAATACAGTGGTCCATATCTACTGCCAGTTCAGGTATGACACTAATCAAAAACCCTGTAGAAATGAGAAAACCATTCCAGCAGCAGGCAGGTCTTAGAGCTGTGAGCCAGGATGGCCAAGTTTGCCTCTGAACTTGCATGAAAACAGAAAACCTTGTTTAATCGGAGCCTAATACTAGCTGCAGCCCCCTCCTTATGGGTAATATATTAACTGGTGCTTGGCATCAGTGTCACTCAGCGCCCCTGGAAAGAGCAAAATCTGTATTTAGAAACTGTTTAGTTTATACAGATTACATATAACTTCCATTTCGTATATTTCTGTTTGCTATTTCTGTGCCTCTTGTACTCATAATTGGGGACACACATGGCACTCAGGAGTTCTTAAAGCTTCATCCAAGCAGAGGAAGAGGCACAAAGAAAATGGTAAAACAGCTTCCCACAAAGATGATAAATTGGGTTTATTTTCCCATTTTTGCCCCGTGATGCACATGAAATGTGTAGCTAATTATAATCACTGCAAAGCTTATAACAGTGAACGGGATAGAATGTGTGAAACCCCTTGGTCCTGGCTGCCCTTAGCAACCACACTGAAAGAGCTCCAGCATGGAGCATGTAACAGCTGTGACACGGCCAGCCCGTGAAATGAACTAGTAGGATTTTTTTGCCACCAAAGTATTTCTGTGCGGGAAAATTCGATGCTGAGCCAGGACAACTGGTCAGCCACGGCTCTGTTTCTCTCTGGGATGCCGATGAGGTCATAGTAACCTCCACGCAGCAGGGTTCCATTTAAAGAGCTACCAAATTCCTTACATTGGAATTATCCTAGGATTTTGGAATAGAAAAAACATTTTCATTGACCTAATTTTTCTTCTAAAGAGATGTAAATAAAATTAAATGTGACAATTCACATGGCCTCTCTCGGCTAGGATGTCAGGGAGATGAACTAGTAAGCAGTTTTAACTTTTTGTGGATCACGGGTTCCTCTGAGAATCTGATGAAGAGCCTGGATCCTGTCCTCAGTAACACACACACATGCTTGTGTGCGCTCACACCGTATGGCACACCAACGGTGGCAGGTTTCCAGATTCCAGTTAAGAAGTATCAGACAGAGTGCTTGCGGGGCTCACTCGTTAAGCGTTCAACTTTGGCTCAGGTCATGATCCCGGAGACCCAGGATCGAGCCCCACATTGGGCTCCCTGCTCTTCAGGAAGCCTGCTTCTCCCTCTCTCACTCCCCCTGCTTGTGTTCCCTCTCTTGCTGTGTTTCTCTCTGTCAAATAAATAAATAGAATCTTAAGAAAAGAAGAAGAAGAAGGAGACAGGAGATATTAAAGCTTCACTGAAGCACTAGGATACTATAGCTCCATTATAAGGCTGTGAAATCATTTCAGCATTTACTGGTTTATTAGGCACTTCAGCTTCCAAGATCATCTCAGACCAGAGACGAGGGACAGCCCTCAAAATATCTACTCACTCTCTCCCCAAGATCTTTCCCAGTGTACCTTCCTCACATTACACCCCTGGTAACATTATTTACATTTCACAAATATATATTAGCACATACTATGTGCCGGACACATAAATTTTAAAAACTAATTGTATTTAATACTTACAAAAACTCCACGGGGCGCCTGGGTGGCTCAGTTGGTTGAGCGACTGCCTTCGGCTCAGGTCATGATCCTGGGGACCCGGGATCGAGCCCCACATCGGGCTCCCTGCTCGGCGGGAAGCCTGCTTCTCCCTCTCTCACTCCCCCTGCTTGTGTTCCCTCTCTGGCTGTGTTTCTCGCTGTCAAATAAATAAATAAAATCTTTAAACAAACAAACAAACAAACAAAAACTCCACAACATAGATAATATTGTTATTTCTGTATCACAAATGAGAAAACCAAGGCACAGAGAGATTAAATAATCCAATTAGTGAGTGGCGGATCTGGGTTTTGGCATCTTCAGTTTGGCTTCACAGTCTGTGCTGTTGAGCAGTAGGCCTGTTTCAAAAGTATTTGGATATGGGAGGCTGAAAAACAAGAAGCATTCTGTGAAAATTCTTCAATACTTAAAATTGGTATATATTTCTCTATGTATGTTATACTTCAATTTTTAAAAATTACTTAAAAAATCTCTTTCAGTTGGGAATAGTTTTGACAGCAAAGAAAAGTCTCATAAACAGTGGCTTAAACCAGTTGGGTATTTATTATTTAACAAGGAGGTGGGTGGTCTCAGCGTCGATTGGGGAGTTTGGTGGCGTTCTTCCTCTTGCCCATTTTCAGTGTTCTGGCAAAGTCTCTCCTCATGATCACAGATGGTTACTAAGCCTCCAACTACCACATCTGTATAGGAAGGTGTGGACCATAAGGGAGATCTCTTCACATACTTCTCTCCTCTCCATCTGCAAAGGCTCCCAGCAGACTTTCCCATCAGTCTCATTGGTCAGACTGAGGTAAAATGGCCACCTTTGTATAAGGGAATCTGTGGAAGTGAGTCTTTGACTTTTCCAGCCTTTTCAGGCTGTGATGGAGAAGGGAGAAGGGGCGAGAATGCGCACCGGATATCTCTCAACAGTGCTTCCACATTGAGAGGGGGCAGGAGGAACAGAAGTGAAGGGAAACATTCTTTGAAATCAAAGAATTACTTTGCAATTTACTTTGCAAATTACTATTTTTCTCTAGATCATACACACATACACAAAGCCTCACACTGATCTCATCCAAAGAAAGTGTAGAATATAGCTGATAGTAAAAAGTACTTGAAGCAATAGATTTGAAATTCTCTTCCATCAAATTGGAGGCATCACCTCTTAACCAGGGGCTTAATTTGAATCTTTGAAAAATGACTGTTTCATTATCTTTCTTAATGTAATATACATCAAATTTAGTGTGTCTGCAGACACCTGGCTAGATTTAGCCAGGTGGTGCAAGTTTTCCGATATCCTACTATTTGTCATGCATTTTTAGCAGTTTAAATGCCTAAAGGCAGTACCATTCTGGTAGGAGGAGTAGAGCAGTTGGCTCAATGGTCTTGCCCTCAGCTTTGTGTCTGGGTGGCAATGATCCTGCCCCTGGTCACCTTATCTACTAAACTCCTTAAAGTTCATGTTTGGGGTTGGGGAATCCATTTTTTCTGCAACTTTCAAGAAACCTATCACCACAGTGGTTTGTGGGGTTTTGTCTTAGTTTAAGTTCACCCAGAAGAAGATGTTAAGACAATGATTCTGGTACATATAATTTCTTTGAACGATGAAGAAAGCTCTGGTGGGGGAGTGGGGAAGCAAGACAGGAAAGGAAGGGCAGTGAGCAAAGGGTGTATTATCCAGTAAATCACCACGTTGGTTGAGTGGAACATCTCACTGGGAAATTCTGAGGAAAGAGCATAAAACCCATGCTTCAAGGTTCTTCCATCCGAGGGCGAGAGAACTGGGGTATTTTTACACCACTGCCTGGTATTTTTGAAGGATGGCTCCTTCCAAATGATGTTAATTCCATGGCACTTCTGTCCTGCCACGTCGTCAGACAAGTCTGGCCTCAATGGCTAGAGATAGACCTTAGACAAAGAAATGTGGGTGTTGGCATTTGGAAATGGGGAGAGTAAGGGGATACAGATTTCTTAGACTAAAGGGTTAGACCTGAGGGAGACCTTAAGTGTCATAAAATCCAGAGCCCTCCATTCTTCCTCCTCCCCATTTCATAATCAGAATGACTGTGGTCTGGGCAGTAAAGTCACACCTGCAGAGCGCTGGGCTGCAGCAACAGCCTAGTCCTCCCACCTTCTCATCTTAGAGTCTTTCATCCCTGCCATATTGTTCCCAAACCAGGGAGATACTTAAAATAATAAAAGATTATTGTCATAACATTTAGAAAATAATTTTTGTTTCTGTTAGTGTGAATTCTAAGAAAGTACAGTTGTTCAAATGAATAAATTGGTTATGGGACAAAGTAAAAATAATCATGAGCACTCCTTTCTCTTCACATACACCTCTTCAGTTTTAGATGATCTTCCCACAGCTGTGAGCAAGGCCATTCTCAGTTCTGGGTCCTTCTGCTATGCCCTTTGGATAATCTCTAAGGTCTTCTTTTTAAGTCAATTTGACTTTTAAATACAAGATACCATGTGAAGTCGCCAGCCCCATCCTCTTGCACCCCCCCCCCCCGTGCTTCTTAAAAATGGGTGGAGGAAAGAATTTGCAAGACCTAGTCCTACAAGGAATTAAAGAAACCCTGTAGGTGAAGTTCTAAGATATGCGAGTGTTTAGGAAAACCTTAGGGAAGAAGGCGGCTCAGTTTCACAAGGAGGTCTGAAGGGATCCACTTGGCCAGTGTTTCTCTCCAGATACTTTAGTCTCTGACCCATGTAGGCTACTCTTCACATACTTATGGAGGGCTCCTAGGGCTCTTCAGGGTCTCTGCTCTGTTCTGATTTTCCTACCTATTGTATAATCTTCTTAACTGACTTACCCATTTCTTTGAGACTAAGAAGGACTTAATTCTGGGTCAGAGATCAACAAGAATTAGAGCAGAAGCAAAGTGAATGTCTTAATTTTATGAAAGTGTTCAGATTCCCTTCTCACTGTTAAGTAGGTTTAATATCTATGTACCCAGAGGTCCGTGGCTGGATTTTCCAGCTGAAACTCTTTAGAAAACTCTTCTGTAACTTCTTTCTTTTGCTTAACTTGTAAAATAATATGCATAAGGTAAAGTATAAAAGTTTCAGGTGTATAGTGCATTAAATTTTGACAAAGTGAGTCCAGCCATGTAATCACCACCTAGACAACTACTTCAGACCTCCTCCCAGTCATTACCAACATTCCAAAAGTAGAGATAATCTTTCACCATAGATTAGTTTTACATATTTTTTAACTTGATGTAAATGGGGTCGCACAATGTATACTTTGTCTGGCTTCTTTTGCTCAAGTTAGGTGTGTGAGGCTTGTCTATAGTGTTCTGAGTAGCAGTAATTTATTTATTTTTTCATTGCTATATAGTATTCAGTTGTATGAATCAACTATAGGTTATCTATCCTTTGGGTCATTTGCAGCATCTTAGTACTGAATTTCAGAAAGCCATTGGGATGGTATGAGATCATAATTATATTTAGGTTATTTATGCCTAAAAACATTGATCAACTGATAGACGATGGTCAGTCAAGTCTATAGCTAACATGTGTATGGAGATTACTACATGTCAAACACTGACCTAAGTACTTTATAGATGTGAACTCTTTTGACTTCCATACCAACACTCTGAGGTAGGTCACTATTATTACTCCCGTTAAGCAGATGCAGGAGTTCAGGGTACTTGTCTAAGGTCACAAAGCTGATACCCAGAAAAGAAGAAAGTTCTGGCCAATGGAACTGTATCTCTTGTATATACTAATATTATCACATCTAGAAACTGTAATATGTGTCTTTATTTACCTATCCTTCTGCTCTTCTGGACTATGAGCTTGAGTACAGCATTTGTGTCTTATTTTTGCCAGTGTTGCCTGAGTGAATGAGCCAGGGGCTTTGCTGATGTAAATGCTTACATGAGGAATGAGTTAGTGTGGAACAATGAGCTCATGGGCACCTTTACTTAAAGTGCCTAAGATTTCCTTATATTTTCCTGGTGAGGACTGGGAGAGCAGGATCGTCAAGGAGAGAAGAAAATGGAAGCAAAGATAGAATGTGTTGTCTATACTGCTCAGAACAGTTTTTATAACTTCAACTAGAGAAGAGAGTGGGTAGAAAGAACCTAAAGTGGGGCACCTGGGTGGCTCAGTTGGTCGGGCAGCCAACTCTTGATTTTGGCTCAGGTCACGATCTCAGTGTCATGAGACTGAGCCCTGCGTTGGACTCTGCCCTCATCGGCGAGTCTGCTTCAGGATTCGCTCTCCCTCCACTCCTCCCACTGTTTGCATTCTCTCTCTCAAATAAATAAATAAATCTTTTTTTTTTTTTTAAAAGAGAGAACCTAAACCTGTGCTGTCCAATAGAAATATAGTGTGTGCCACATGTGTGATTTTAATTTTCAAGAAGCCACATTTACAAAAGTGTAAAAGAAACAGGTGAAACTAATTGTAATTATATATTTTATAATCTAATATATCCATAACAGTATCATTACAACATGCGATCAATGTAAGGATTATTGACGGCATATTTTAGATTCTTTTTTATTTGGTTTTTGGAATCTACAACACTTCTTAACTTGAATCAGGCATTTTTTTTTTAAGATTTACTTATTTAGGGGCGCCTGGGTGGTTCAGTTGGTTAAGCGACTGCCTTCGGCTCAGGTCATGATCCCGGAGACCCGGAATTGAGCCCCACATCAGGCTCCCTGCTCGGCGGAAAGCCTGCTTCTCCCTCTCTCACTCCCCCTATTTGTGTTCCCTCTCTGGCTGTGTTTCTCTCTGTTAAATAAATAAAATCTTAAAAAAAAAGATTTACTTATTTATTTTAGACAGAGAGGGAGAAGGAGGGGGAGGGCAGAGGGAGAGGGAGAGAGAAATGGAAGCAGACTCTAGGCTGAGTGCAGAGCCTGAAATGCAGCTCGATTTCATGACCCCGAGATCAGGACCTGAGCTGAAACCAAGAGTTGGAGGCTCACCGGACTGTGCCACTCAGGCATATTTTTCTTAAAGATTTTATTTATTTTTGTGAGAGAGCAAGAGATGGACCGAGAGAGCGGGAGAAATGCTCTTAAGAGTTGGACACTTAACCGGCTGTGCCACATACCCAGACACCCCCACCCCCATTATATATATAGATAGATAGATAGATATAATGATTTTATTTTTAAGTAATCTCTACATCTAACACGGAGCTTGAACCCACAATCCCAAAATCAAGAGTCAAATGCTTCATAGACTGAGCCAGCCAGGCACCCCAGATCAGGCAGATTTAAGTGACTAGTGCCTACTGGACCTAGAGCCTTGCTGCTCAAAGCTGCTTCTTACAAAGCAGCATCCCAGTGGGACTTGCTGGTAATCTCAGAATCTCAGGCCCCACCCCACCCCCACTGAATCAAAGCCTGCCTTTTAAAGAGCTCCCGGAGTGAGTTGTTTGCATATCAAAGTTTGAGAAGCTGGACCTAGAGATCAACTGCACTGAGAGGGTATTTTCCAATGAATGGCCGCAGGGTCTCTCATTAAACACTTCATTTGTTAACTTCCCTCCTTCTCTTTTCCCTCCCTCCCTTCCTCATTTCCTTCCTTCCTTTTCTTGCTTCCTTCCCTTGACTGGTTCCCACATTAAAAAGACGACTTTTCCCATCAATACTGCTGCTTCTCTCAAATGACAGTGCCAAGCTATTAAATTCCGCCAGCTCATCCTTTGTGAATGAAGGCAAGTGGATTCAGCGGCAGCCCTATTTTTCTGCCATTATCCTATATTAAATGTCCTTCAATTAGTATGTGCTGCGGGTCCCCTGTGAGACCCCCTGCTGGTTTATGTCACTCGCGCATTAACCTCATTGGTTACCACACATCCCTATTATTAAGCCATTAAAAGCCAGGCTTGTTCACCTGCCAGCCCTTTAGTTTTCATTCCCATCTCCTGGATGATTTTCTTAGATGGGATTTTGGTTACTCTCTCCACATGCCACCGCCCCTTCTTCTTCTTCTTCTTCTTCTTCTTCTTCTTCTTCTTCTTCTTATTATTATTATTATTATTATTATTATTATTTTATTTTGCAGGAATTTATTTCCTCTCTAGCCCTCTCTTCTTTCTCCCTCTCTTTCTCTGTCCCCTTCTCCCCCCCCCCCCACGGTGTGCTGTGTTTCTGCAGTTTTTTTTTAATACCACTCTCTGTCCCCAGGAGAAGGTGATTACTTGGTTCAGAACAGGTTGGTTTTAGCTGTGTGTGCATTCACCGAGCTGAAGCCTAGTCAGCAAGGCTGTTTCCAGCTCCTGCTGCCTCAAGCGACCTTTGGCAAGTCATCGCTTTCTAACGCCATCCAGTTGTTTCTGCCAGTTTGTTGAAATTGCAGAGCGGGTTGCAGTGTGGGCAGTTGGAAAATGGATATTGCATAGGGTTATGGAATCATATTTTGAAAACCTGTTTTTGTCTGTCTTGTCCACCCTATCTGTATGTTTTTAAAGAACAATGTGATACAATTTTAACACTGTGTGTTTAATATCATATTAATCTTGAAGTTTTAGAGGGAAAATTTGGGATGAAGAGAGAAATGCTCAACCTCTGGGAATGTGCTTTATTTTCAAGTTGACATTTCACCAAGGGGGGTAATGGAAGCCTTCCATTTCGCTCTCCTTATTCTGGTATCTCATGTTGCTGATGGCAGGACACAGCGGCTATGCTGGGAGGCCAAATCCACCAGCCTCCTCTTTTTGTGTGGCCAGTAAAGCTAACAGTGGTTTTTACATTTTTTAAAAGATGGCTGGCTGAAAAAACGTCAAAAGACAAATATTTCATGACACCTAAAAACTCTAAGAAATTCACATTTCAATGTCCATAAATCAAGTGTTCTTGGCACATAGCCACACCATTCATTTATGTATCATCTGGGGCTGCTTTCACACCACAGTGGCAGAATTGAATGGTCACAACAGATGGTATGATCTGCAAAGCCCAAAATATTTACTCTCTGCCTCTTTATAGGCAAAACTTACCGACCCCTGATCATGGAGCACTGGTTCTCAACTTGGGCTATATCTTGGTGAGCTTTAAAAATATAGATGCATGTGTCCTGCCCCTAAAGATATTGGTTTAATTGTTTGGGGTATATCCTAGGAATTGGTCATTTAAAAATCTCTTGGTAATTCTCATTTGCAGCCAAGGTTTGGAACACATAAACTTGATTCACTCATGATGATTTGAGGACCTAAAAAAAAAATACATGCTCCCTTACATAACATGGGAATACTAACTTCATTTCCTTTCCTTGCTCTGATCAAGCTGTTTCTGATTCTTGCTTGCTTGCCTAGTTCTGATTTCATGTCTTTTCCCTATCTGAATGTCTGTTTAGCACACTTGTTTCCAAGAACCATTGAAGAAAAGTAAGGGAAGCATGGCTGAATGATGGTTGCTTCTAATGTTAGGACCACCTCCTGCATAGCTGAGAAAGTCCCTTCCTTTTTTTTCTTTTTTAAGATTGTATTTATTTCAGAGAGAGGGGGGGAGTTGGGGTAAGGGTCAGATGGACAGAGAGAATATCAAGCAGACACACCACTGAGTGCAGAGCCCAACACAGAGCCCAACACAGGACCCTGAGATCCAGACCTGAGTCGAATTCAAGAGTTGGATGCTTAAGCAACTGAGCCATCCAGGTGTCCCGAAATTCCCTTCTTTCCTGACCACCTAGCAACCTTCTATTTACCCCCTTTTCCAAGATGAAGCTTAAGAATGAACTTCTCATGAAACTCTTCCTGCCTGCCCCCTTCCTCACTCTAGACCTAGTTGAGCCCTCCCCTCCAGTCTTTGTATCCCCTTGCAACTCCCAGAGGCTTTTCCTCCAGCAGCTGGGACACCAGTTGGCATTCACTGGTTTGTGTGCCTGTGTCCCTCCACTAGAGTGTTGTCTGGGGGTAGAGCCATGTCTTATTAATCTCTGTGGTCCTTGCTCCCAGCATCATGCTTATTATCCAGCAGGCGCTCAATAAATATTTTATAATGAAATAAGGAAGGAAGAAACAAAGCTTTGTTTTCTCAGGGCATCATGGTGTTTCCTGAAATGTTTTCACTGAGACTGTAAGCTGCAGGTTGGAGATACAATGTATTCTTAAGGATAGCATCTTAAGGCAAATCACTGAAAGATGAACTTCTGGCTTTGGCAGAAAGCTTTGGTAGAAAGAAAAGGCAAGTCATAGGGATCTTTATTGAACAATATCATATTAAACGGGATCAGCCACCATACTAAAGACAGTCAGGGCTGTTCCAGGGAAGGGCTGACCAGGGGTCCAGAGTGCCCACCCTGGAAAGTCTGCTTTTGCTCAGGAAAAATTCTTAGCTATTATCTCGAAAAAAAATCAGCTAGAGATTTGCCCATCCTTTGCTTTGAACCAGCCCTCTGGATTCTAGCACAAATGGCCAGTTTGTCCTCTCTCTGAACCTTCACTTTACCTGTCTTTCCCTCTATTCTCTCTTCTCTGCCCTGGTCTAAAAACTATATGAAGGGAGAGATTATGTCTCTAAATTCACTACTGCATACCTGTATATACATGGTGCCTGGCACCTAGTGTGTATGAGATGAATACTTGTTGAATGAATGACTGAAGAATGAATCTGCAGGACCCAAAGCTCCATTTTCTTTCATCTACTGTGATGGGTCATGGTTTCAACTATCCAACATCCAGACCACCTCAACTGGTGAGTCCAAAGTCCAGGTGTTCTTAACATTGACATTTAGTTGATCCATAGATAGAATTTAAGGTGTCTGTGACTGGGCATGGAAAAAAAAAACCCTCTTTATTTCCACTAACCTTTAACTGAGATGTAGCTTTTCCTTCAATAATAAATGTAGACGACAAACAACAGTAGTGTATTAGTAGGATCTAAGATTTTGTCACCAGTTGAATCCCCTGTGCTTATCGGCAATTTGGAATTATTGTAGTAATTATACCTGCCACTAGATTTTGTTATTTAATGTGTTAATAAAGAAGCACAGATAATACTATGTCATAAATTTATTGAATGACAAAATTAATCTTAATTAACCTAAATAAATGCATTAAAATTCTAATAATGTCATTTCCAAGTAACTGGACTCCTTTGTAATCCTACATATGTTACTTCATACATTTAAAAACATTCCTAGAAGGGGTCTCTAGGCTTCACCACATTGCCAAAAGAGTCCCTGGCCCAAATAAGGTTAAAAGCCCTTATTTAGGGGCTTGGGTGGCTCAGTTGGTTAAGCGACTGCCTTTGGCCCAAGTCACTCGGGATCGAGCCCCGCATCGGGCTCCCTGCTTGGCGGGAAGTCTGTTTCTCCCTCTCTTACTCCCCCTGCTTGTGTTCCCTCTGTAGCTGTGTTTCTCTCTGTCAAATAAATGAATAAAATATCTAAAAAAAAGTATATTTTAAAGTATATTATACTTCAATAAAATTTTTCCCCATTGGTCTGAACCAATCATGGCAATTCCATATTCATAATTAATTTAATAAAGGGTATATATGTCCCAATCTGGACCAGTGAAACATGAGAGGAAATTCTGCCAGGGAACCTGGGTGGCTCAGCTGGTTAAGCACCTGACTTTTCGTTTCAGCCCAGGTCATGATCTCAGGGTTGTGAGATCAAGCCCTATGTCAAGCTTCACCCTTCGCCTGGAGTTAGCCTCTCCCTCCCCTTCTGCTCCAAACCCTCTGCCCCCTACCCCCACTTGCACATGCACTCTCATAAGTAAATAAACTAACAAATAAATCTTTTTTTTCTTTTTAAAGTAGAGGTTGAAGCCAAACAACCAAATTCTGCCGTCAGGAAGTGTGACAGGGTCTGGCTGATCAAGAATGGCAAAAAAAAATCACAGTCATTATACCCAACAATGGTTGCTTACACTTTACTGAGGAAAATGATGAGATTCTGGTTGCTGGATTTGGTTGCAAAGGTCATGCTGTCAGTGACATTCCTGGAATTTGCTTTAAGGTCATCAAACTAGCCAGTGTCTCTCTTTTGCCCTTAGTCAAAGGAAAGAAAGAAAGACCAGGATTGTAAGTTTTGATGGTGGTAACATGGCAATAATAAATACTCATATACCAAAAAGCTGCAAACGTCCCAGGCATAGATGGGCAGTGGTGGGGGGAGGTCTGCTACGGGTTACCTCGCAGGCTCTGCTTCTCCTGGTTCAGCTCAGGAGCCTGATTCCCTGCTGGCCGCTGATCTGTTCACACATGACTATATGGAGCTTGGCTGACCACCCGTAGACCACACCCTGCTTAACCACTCAAGTTCAACCATTCATTGAACTCCCTCTCATGAGCTTAGAATTACCCAAACTTTGATGTTCTTCTTTGGCTCTCCAGGCTTGGAAAGCTGCATGATATCCTCTAGTGTATCAGTTGTATTAATCTTTTCAAAGAACCAACTTTTGGCTTTGTAGTTTTGCTCTATTATTTTCTATTCTCTGATTTCTGTTCTCAGCTTTCTACTTTCTCTGGATTTGATTTGTTGTTCTTTAACTCTGAAATGGAAACAGCCCATCTTTCCTAATATATGTGTTTAAAGCTATGCTGTCCCCTCTGTCTGCTGCCCTCGCTGCACCTGTCAGTTTTGATAGGCAGTGTCTTTCCTTATCATTTGTTCAGAATGTTTTATAATTTCCATTGTGATGTCTTCTTTGACTCATGGATTATTTAGAAATGTATTGCTTAATATCCAGTCAGTTGTGAACTTTCTAGTAATCTTTTTGTTACTGATTTCTAGCTTAAGATTATTGTAATCAGAGATCAGACCAAATGATTTCCCTCCTTTGAAATTTGTGGAGGCTGGATGAACCGGTGTATGGCAAAGTTTGGCAAAAAGTTCTTATGCATTTGAAAAATAATGTGTGTTCTGTTATAGTTGGGGTCTGGCCCCCTGTTCTGAACCTCTCTCCATATTTCCTTATTGTTTTGTCTCTTCCCTCTTTTCAGACTTTAGCATCATGTCCTGTAACAGGACTTCCTGTTGAGTGCTCCCCCATATCCAACACCAAGGCCACTGAACACCTCTTCACCAACATGCATGTGAGTTGGGTGGAATTTCGATGGCCAGTGCCTTTTTTCTAGTTCTTGGGAGGCAATTAGGGGTGGTCTCTCTGTACCAGGGAGAATTAGCCTTAGCGTCAGAAAGGATGGAAAGCACAAGTGCCCCAGTAGGTCACCGGGAATAATGGCAGGTGAGATCCCTCCTACTTCTACTTCTTGGTTCAGAGACCAACGTACTCTTCCTGTGGGGACATAGTACCACATAGAGGTCTCTGAATCAGTGTGTACGCTGAATCCTAGAGGGTAGCATTGCATCCCCACAGGGTCTTGCCTCTGAGCTAGCACTTCAGCTATACCTTTAGCAGGCAATCCCATTGCTCTGTGATGGTTGCTTGCGTTCTGAAGAGTACAGTATGTAATAGAGGCAGTGGGTCCCATGATCATGGGTTCACTCCTTTACCTCCAGCGCTGTGAAATGAAGCATCCCGGTAAGATGCTATGCTATGGGACTGTATCTTCGTGCATTAGGCATTTTGTGAACCCTTGGATAATAGAGCTGGCTGAGGATCTGCTGACATAAAAGGCAAACCTATATGTGGAATGAGTATCTATTTCTGTGAGAATGAACTGCGAGATTTTCCAGGGTGGAAATGACCCAAATGAAGTCAGCTGTTTGGAAGTGGCCCATCAGTCTCCTCAAGGAGAAGTACCATATGGGAAGCTCCACATTGGTCTGTTGTGCTAAGAGGTTGGACATCCTGAGGTGGCAGTAACAGGTTCCTGTTGGCCCACGTGTGACCTCCGTCTCTGCCCTTGTGGTTACTCTGTTGTTTCCATTGTGCCAATTCTGCAGTGGTCCATGGCAAAGTCTGGATGCCATCCATTAGCCAGGTCATTTTGTCTATGTGGTTGGTCATTGCTCCTCCATGGTGGATGCTTTTTTTGATGGATGTTAACATGAGAATCACAGATCTTGATACTTTGTACGCACTTCCATATATCCATCCACACTCCGGAGTTAGCCACCGGGCTCCCCCAAACACAAGGGGGCCAAGAAATGTATTCCAACTTACATGCTCGCAACACGGAGAGGAGGAAATATTTGGAGAATAGCAGTGATGAGTACCACAGTCCCCAGTTGTTACACTCTGTTAGAGGGGTCTTAAAGCATGTTCTTTCTCCAGTGTTCTACAGAGTTTTAGTGAAAGTAAATGTTTACTTATAGCTTTCCTTCTTCCTAGAATCCAGGCAGTGTTTCCTTAGGGCTGGGTTAGAGACAGTGTAACTCAGAACAGTATTCCCTTACAAAGGCTTTGTTACTGGTAGAAGCAAGTTATTCCTGGCATTTTCTATCCTGTTTGGGAGGGACTTTTTAAAAGCAACTGTTCAATACTCAGGCAGTCTTCTGGTGAGCCCACCCAACTGGTATGCTGACCATGCCCATTCACATCAAATCCCCCTGAAATTCAAGTCTCGCCTCCTACCACACTTATAGTACTCTATATTTTTTTGGTCCTCGATTGATTCTCTCCCCAACTGCAATATAAGCTTCTTGGATGCTGAGACTCTGTCTCCTTTCTCTTTATAGCTTCTCTTCCTAGGACAATATCCTAACCACATAAACTGTTTTGTAATAATTGTAACTAGTGATGAAGTGATTCTAGAAAGCAAACAAAACAGGTTTTATGACAAAGATAGCCACCCATGCAAATAATGGAAGGCACACAGTCTTCAAATGATAAATGGGACCCAGAATGCTTTTTCCCCCGGGGCGTCTGATGATCTGATATGTGTGCTCTGACCTCTAGCAAATGGAACTTCTGTGGTTTGAGCCCAGCAAGTTGGAGGGCCCGGTTGACATTTTATGTGTTGAATGTTCAGAGGATTGCAGCTCCTCAGGAAGACTTTATTGAATGTGAATCCCAGAAAGCAAGACAACCTTCGCCAAGTGTCTGTCAATTAAAAGAGTGTAACCATTTTATTTTATGTGCAAGACCTTAAGCTCCTCAAGTCAACATTTTCAAGTTGAAAAAGTCCATCTCGGGCCCTTGCTTCCTCTTTCTATTCCTTTCTCTATTTGAACTCTCACCCCAACCCAGAAGCAAAAACAAAACGCCTTCTATTTGGGAAAACCAAGAAATTGTTTTGATACTTTGTTTTATGACCCAAACCTATATATTACTGGCTGCCACAGTGTTATTTCCCCCCGCACACTCATCATTCATAGCTACAGGGGTGAAAATAGTCCAAAATGGTATGTAATGTCTGTTACACATTTAGATACATAAATCTTGTTGTCAAGATGGTAATTTAATAGAAACTTACAGGTTCATTGTAGACTATTTTTAATGCCTAGAACTTTTTTTTTTTTACGTGTGTGCGTGTGCATGTGTGTTATTTTTATTTCTCTCTTCTTGGAAATGTCATTTCTTTGTAATATAGTCCCACTTTATTTATCATGGTCTGGACCTTACAAATTTTGGCTATAGACTTAGAGTAAATTAAGGAAAAAGCATTTATTCTCTTAAGAGTCAGGAAGTAAAACATCTTGATTTCATATCCATCATGTCATTGATAAACCCAAAGTCTTAAGTCCTGTGACATCAGGCATGGAAGTTGACTGTGGGGTTTCCATTTTGACATATTATGTCTTTGGGACTATAAGTCACTGATACTGGATTAGCCCTCTGAGAATTCATATTGTTGAAAAACAAAATTCATTGAAGTAAATTTTAAAGATTTTATTGGCTTTGTTCAGTGATTCATGAATCAGGCAGTATCCATCTAACAGATAGAAAGGAGCTTCAGGAAGTCTTATAAGATGAAAGACTGTTATAGGCAAAAGGGAGCAGGAATAAGGAAGTTACTGCCACCTCAGGATGTCCAACCTCTTAGACAACAGACTGGTTGTGGCGGAGTCATTTTCCTTTAAGGAACAGCAAGGGTCCATCAGGCAGATTTCCTGCCTAGTGCTGACCAGGCAATTCCTGACTGACTGGTTTAAGGTTCTTTTTCTCTAACAGGTTGAAAGTATAATCAAGTTAAGTCTTGGTTTGGTGACATAGGGCTTAGCATAAGTGACTCCATTTTGGGCCTGTTGTCTTCTGTTTAACAAGGTTTGTGCCAGTCTGAATTATTTTGAGTACATTTTTAGTTTCATTTGAAATTGGTATTTAATGCTTTTTAAATGTAGCTTCTTTCTCATTCATGTGCTCTTGTCCTCCTTCTCATGTTTATTCTCACTCTTGTTAATTAATTTGAAGTTACTAATTGCCTCCACTAATTTCCTCACTGGTTTGGGAATGAATTCTTTTTTTTTTTTGGCCATTGTAATGCTTTCAAACTCCTGAAATCAGAGTTCAGATTTTTCATCTTCACATAAGTGGTCCAGAATGCAAGTCAGAATATAAACTTCAAGATACTTTTCAAGTAATTTGAATAATTCCTTACTGGGAAGTTAAGTTATAAATGCCTTTGCTACATTCTTTTGAAAGTTGGGACAGGAATGACTTATAGTAATGAACAGCTGACATTTCTGTGCAATGAAAAAAGTGTGGTGATTTTTCTACACTGTGTTTAGTAATTCACCTTCTGGAACTTTCCGGGCCATTCTCACCAGCTGAGGCTAGGCAGAAGAAGGGAAATCAGCCAAGAATGGCATGAGAAATCGTGCTATTCATAGCTAATCTTATTGACTGTCATCTCTGACTTCTGAAAACAACACCAGGGCAAGATAAACAGTCAGAATATTATAGAGCAGTGCTGACAAAGGAAGCATAATGTGAGCTGTATGCATAAATAAAGAAAAATTTTCCAGTAGCCACATCAACAACAACAAAAAGAAACACGTGAATACAATTATAATTACATATTTAACATGATATGTCCATGATATTCACCTTTCAATGTGTGAAGATAGAAATATTAATGAGATATTTTATATTATTTCAACATAAGGCTTCAACATGTGGAACGTGTTGTACGCATCCAGCATATCTCCTCCAGGACTCTCTTTCTCTGACAAATAAGGACTCAGGAAACAGTGAGGGCGTGCTATTTGCCACACTCACACTGTTGCATCAGAAAGCAAGACTCAAAGCCAGATCTTCTAATTACCTCTCAAGGCCACTTTCAGCTACTCTAAGGTTATTTTGGCTTGAAATCTTATTGACTACCTCTCAAAAATCTCAATTTTATTTCTCCTCTGTAGTTTTCATCAAGAAAAATAATCTTACAGGGCGCCTGAGTGGCTCGGTCAGTTAAGCATCTGCCTTTGGCTCAGGTCATGATCTCAAGGTCCTGGGATTGAGTCCCACATCGGGCTCCCTGCTTGCAGGGAACCTGCTTCTCCATCTCCTCCCTTCTCATGTTCTCTCTCCATCTCCCTTTCTCTCCCTCAAATAAATAAAGAAAATCTTTAAAAAAAAAGAAAAAGAAAAACAATCTTACAACAGGAACGAGAGGAAAAGACTAGATTCTTCTGTGAGACTTCAACAATGAGGTCATGGGGGCCCTCACCTGGTTAAGAAGGGAGTGAAAATGAACTTGAAGTTAATACAATATTGTACGTCAACTACATTTCAATAAAAAAAGTAAGTGTTTGTAAACACGTCACTATAAGCACAGAAAAAAAGGAGTGAAGAAATATTAAATATTTTAATAGGCCCTATCTGCTTTAAATGGGTTAAAAATCTCTAATCCTGGGCAAATTATATCTGGGGGTCATTGAAAGAACATGCAGGTGAGACAACAGAGCTGCTGGTGGTTACCAGGAAAATGATGGAGAAAGGAAGAAACACTAGAGGATTGGCACATAGACTTTCCAATTGGAAAAGGCACATAAATGGTACTAGTAGCAGATGTGTCTGTAGTACCTACTAGGTGCTACATTCAGGTTCTGAGTGCTTTAGATATGCTGATTCATCAGTTCCTCACAACAGCCTTATGAAATAAGTAGTAATACTGTGTCTTCACTTTTCGGATGAAGAAACGGAGACAGAGAAGGTAAGTAATCTGCCCAAGATACATTGCTAGTAGATGGCAGATCCAGGATATGAGCTAGGGAGTCTGACTCTGGAGTGTATTGTTTTTTCCTTTTTAAATATTTATTTTATTTTATTTTAATAATAATTTATTTTTTCACTGTTCCAAGATTCACTGTTTATGCCCCACACCCAGTGCTCCATGCAATTCTTGCCCTCAGTACCCACCACCAGGCTCACCCATCCCCCTACCCCCTCCCTTCCAAAACTCTCAGTTTGTTCCTCAGAGTCCGAAGTCTCTCATGCTTCATCTCCCTCTCTGTTTTACCCCAGCTCACATTTCCTTTCCTTCTCCCACCATCCTCCATGTTACTCCTTACTCCAAGTAAGTGAAACCATATGATACTTGGCTTTCTCTGCTTGGCTCATTTCACTCAGCATAATCTCCTCCAGACCCGTCTATGTTGCTACAAAAGTTGGGTATTCATCCTTTCTGATGGAGACATAATATTCCATTGTATATATGGGCCATATCCTCTTTATCCATTCGCCTGTTGAAGGGCACCTTGGCTCTTTCCACAGTTTGGTGATTGTGGCCATTGCTTCTGTGAACATTGGGGGTACATATGGCCCTTCTTTTCACTACCTCTGTATCTTTGGGGTAAATACCCTATAGTGCAATTGCAGTTTCATAGGGTAGCTCTGTTTTTAATTTTTGGAGGAATCTCCACACTGTTTTCCAAAGTGGCTGCACCAACTTGCATTCCCACCAACAGTGTAAGAGGGTTCCCCTTTCACCACAGCTTCTCCAACACTTGTTGTTTCCTGTCCTGTCAATTGTGGCCGTTCTAACTGGTGTAAGGTAGTATCTCAATGTGGTTTTGATTTGAATTTCCCTGATGGCTAATGATGATGAGTATTTTTTCATGTATCTGCTAGCCATTTGTATGTCTTCTATGGAGAAGTGCCTCTTCATGTCTCCTGCCCATTTTTGATGTGATCATCTTTTTTTTTAATTGTTGAGTTTGAGGAGTTCTTTCTAGATCTTGGATATCAGCCCTTTTTCTGTAGTGTCATTTGTGAATATCTTTTCCCATTCCATGGGTTGCTTCTTTGTTTTGTTGACTGTTTTCTTTGCTGTGCAGAAGCTTTTTATTTTGATGAAGTCCCAAAAGTTCATTTTTGCTTTTGTTTCCTTTGCCTTTGGAGATGTGTCTTAAAATGTCTATATTGCCCAGAGCAATCTATACTTTCAATACCATCCCAATCAAAATTCCACCAACATTTTTCAAAATGCTGGAACAACCAATCCTAAAATTTATACGGAATTGGAAAAGACCCCGAATTGCTAAGGAAATGTTGAAAAAGAAAAACAAAGCTGGTGGCATCACATTACCTGATTTCAAGTTTTATTACAAAGCTGTGATCACCAAGACAGCATGGTACTGGCACAAAAACAGACACATAGGCCAATGGAACAGAGTAAAGAGTCCAGATAGGGACCCTCAGCTCTATGGTCAAATAATCTTTGACAAAGCAAGAAAAAAATATCCAGTGGAAAAAAGACAGTCTCGTCAGTAAATGGTGCTGGAAAAATTGGACAGCTATGTATAGGAGAATGAAACTCAACCATTCTCTTATACCATACACAAAGATAAACTTGAAATGGATGAAAGACCTCAACATGAAGCAGAAATCTATCAAAATCTTAGAGGAGAGCATAGGCAGTAACCTCTTTGGAGTGTAATTTTTTGAATTAGTATTACACTATGCTTCTCACAAATGAAGTATTTCAAGGGTGTCTGGGTGGCTCATTCAGTTAAGCGACTGACTCTGAATCTTGGCTCAGGTCTTATTCTCAGGGTCAAAAGTTTGAGCCCTGCATTGGGCTCCACACTGTGAGTGGAGCCTGCTTTTAAAAAATGGAAATTTCAGTATTTGTCTAGTTCTCTGCCCTTTCATCCTCCCTTTCCCCATAGCTGGTAATCATTTGATATGCACTTGAAAGTTTAGCCCATACCAGGCTCTGGGGCAAGAGGTGACTTTGGTTAGAGTGGTTCTAGTTCAATGCTTTGATAGTACACCATCATATTTTATGGGCTACCATCCCCACCCTGACCTTGTGCCTCAGTTTTGGGCCCTGGGCCCTTCCTTGCATTGTCCATCCCTAGTGCAAATATTATATTAGAGTCTGTTCTTGGACCTGTTTGCAACCTGTGGACAGGAGGTCCCAATACCACAGTCTCCTCAGGTCATTGTATGGAACCTCCTCCTTGGTACTACTTAGCTGTCAATTCTCTTTTCTCTTACCTCTTGAGAGACCTCCATGACACCAATTGCTTTTACCGTAGCACTGCGAAGGATTATACTCCCCACCCACCATGTTCCATGGATTGGTCAGAACTTCCTCCCATCACTCAAATTGCCCCCTGTTGCCTATCCATCCCAGCAATTGAGTCTAATTCCAAGATCAATCTCCTCCCCTCCCAGTTTGCTTGGTTTTCTGTATTAGTGAAACCTTCCAGTTATGAGTGAAATACCATACAGTCAAGTCTTTGAGTCCTTAGAAAAATTATGTGTGTTATTAAACAGTTGATTTAGAAGCACTTAAGATGAAAAGCAATGATTATTAAAAAAAATCTTTCCAAATCCAAACTCAATCACCCTTTCCCCTTTTTGGATAGTGTTATTAAAATTGTCATTAAGAAGACCATCTTAGATATAGTATATCTGGATCTCAGCAAGCCATTTAACAGGGCTGTCATGATATTTTTGTGGATGAGAAGCAAAGAGTGTGGTCTGGATGATAGAATATATGTATAAACTCATGTGTGTGGTCTTGAATGTTAGTTTTGAGCTAGATCTCCAAAACTGTTGTAAGGGTCTTCCTCTTGTTGAGGAGGAAAATTTTTTTCTCCATCCTACAAGATTCTTCCAGCTTATCTAAGAATTAAGTTGACACAGGGCAGGTTAACAGAAGAAAATAAAATTTGATTACATACCTACTGAGTCATGAGATTTCAGGCACAATGAGGTCTGTATGTCATTCTGAACTCAGAAGAAGGGGTTAGGGGCCTGGGATTTCAAAGGGAGGGAAAGCAATTCACAGAAAACTGAAAAAGAGTAAATGTTTGAGAAACAAACTGTTTGCTGGGCCATTTAGAAACAACAGGACATAGAGAGGAATTTTAACAAACAAACTTTGCTAAATTCCTCCTTGTCTACCACCCCTAGTTTATATTATAATGTAGTGACCTATGGAGATAGCTGTCTTCCTGGAGCAGGTCCTTTATCTAAATTCTTTTAGGCACTTGGGGGAAGGTGAAAAATTCTTCCTGAGTCTTTTGGGCCTTGATTGTTCTCAGCTCAAAAGAATCTGCCTGGCAAAGTGGCACATTTGGGGGCATCTCTCCCTTGGCCCCTTTGTTCTTAACCCTGGCCTTTTCTTCTTTTTTTTTTTAAACAAAAACAAAAAACACTGTAACAAACACTTATGAGGAAAGCCCAGCAAATGTGTAGAAGATGCGGAATAGAGACAAATAAATCCCACAGTCAGTGGCATACTCTGAAGTCAGAGGGTTCTCTACAAGCTAAAATGGAGGGCTCAAATGAACAAAATAAAATGCAATAAGAATGCATGTAAATAATTGTGCTTTTTAAAAATTTAACTATACAAAACCCATATGAGAGGGACATGGGCTAACATTAGTATAGAGGGGAGGGGTGGAGTCTTAGGACATTTAGTTTATTATAAACTCATTGTGAGCCAGAAGTATACATGGCTGCCAAGTATTGAATGCGATCTTCGACTACATTAATTTTAGTATAATGGGAAGGCTAATTCCATTGTACTTGGTACCTGCCAGACTCTGTCTGTATTATTGTACTCAGATCATGGCAGGCTGACAAATTACAAAGGATCTGAGATGGGCAGCAGGGCGGAAAATGGTCTGAAACTAATGGTATGCTGGAGCCGGTTGGTACTCACTTCTAGAAATTGCTAAATGTTTAGGAGTTTAGGAACTGCTGATTAAACCCTCGGTAGCTTGAAATGGGCCATGGTGGGAGTATTTACACCATGGTAATTGGCAAATGCTAGAAATCAGGACTTCTTCTTTTCTGGAGAGTGGGTTTTTCAGGACACTGATGTCATTAACCCTATGATATGAAGAATGATTAAAGACAGGTTGTTGCATTTAATCAAAATGAGAAAACCTCAAGGACAGAGAGATGAGGATTTCGGAGCTATCTTGAAATAGTTGAAGAGTTTAGATTTTCTTTTTCAACAAATGAGAGCCATGCTTCGCCACCAGCCTTGTTTCCCTCTAAGGACAAAACACCTCCCACAGCCGCCCTGCCCAGCCAGAGGTAGAGCGGGGGTGGGGGGGCTGACAGTCACTGGTGAGAAACTCCTTTGAAGTTTCTCATATTGTCTTTAAAAGTTGTGAAAATCTTAGAGTTTACTTCATAAAGGATCTGTATCTCTCTGACTATAACAATAATCCATGTAGAGAGGCACTTCTCAAACTCTTCTATGTATGAGTCACCTGGGAACATCGTTAACATGCAAATCCCAGTGGAGTAGTTCCCAGTGGGAGGCTGAAATTGTGAATTTCCAGCAAGCCCAAAGGTGCGACCACAAGGTGTGACCAGAGACCCAGAGACGCTGCTTCATGGGAGCTTTGGGTAGGAAGGGTGTGCCTTCTCTTCTCCCAACTCTGTCCTCTAGTAAATTCGGCACCCATGGCAATAGGCCTTGTGGAATGGATGTTTAATCTCTGTCTCCCACAGAGGGCAAGCCCTGGGTGTGCAAATGGACCTCTGAAAAGCTTGGAGTTGAAACTTTTTAGGCTTACTTGCATTGCATTGTCTGCCCTCTTGTCAAATTTCTTTTTACTGTACACCACTTAGACCTTCTCCTCTCTGTGCATACTGAGTATCATTACAAAAAAACAGCCGAGGAAATTCATTCTTTGACCCACTGCAGGGAAATTGTCAAGGACATCACCCACCATGTTACATTCTGTTCTCTGAGGACTTGGGGGAACTTTTTCTTGAGTTTTATTTCCAGGAATTGCTTCTTCTGAACACTTTGTTCTTTTTGATCTTACCGGCACTCTGAATCTCATAGTTGATTGCGCTTTTCCCCTCTCATGCAACGTTCATCCAACACAGAACGACTGAGCACCTGTTAGGCTCCAAGCACCAGCGAGGTTGGGGCAGAACAGGGAACAGAACATGCACATGTCCCTGCTCTCACAAAATCTGTATCCCAGTGACTCTTCCTTTTGACTGTTAGGAAATACGGAGCCACTTTGGAGGCTGCCTCCAACAACTCTAAAAGACCCAATAAAAGACAGTTCTGGTTTGAATCTGGCTCCCGTGTGTATGATTTTCCAACTCTCATCTTTCTACTGGGTTCTCCCACCTCTTTATTTTTCTTTGCTATACCATGTGCATTTTATTTGTCATAAGCTGCCTCAAATTCCTCTGTGGAATGCGGCAGTAGATAGATAGCTCATTAAATATGTGGAGCTGGAGAAAATGGGGCTGAAGCCAACGCAGTAAAGTTACAGGGAGTTAAACTTTAGCCTCGTGTACAAAAGGTCTATTGTCCTGAGATGAAATGGTTCACCTTATAATATAGGGACTTTTCTGACACTGATGTTGGCAGCGCACCTTGTTTAGGGAATTTTGAGTTGGTACTTCCGGACACGAAGGGCGTTTCTACTAGATAATACCTCAGTGCCTTTGAATAATTGGATTGTAGACAAATTTCCTTTCCCCACCAGCCCCAATATCTGTTGGAGAAGAAGAATTCCTTGGGGAGATGGTGGTCTTGGGGATTCCCACATGTTGAGGTGGGGCAGTTTTGGAGAGAGAGAGCGGGTTCTGCCAGAAAAGCAGCCCAGAGCGCAAATCTTCCACCTGGGATGTGTTTTTGGCACTCACTAAAATCTAAACTCCGGCTTTTTCTTCTAACTTGTCTTGATCCAATTCATGGTTTTCTTCAGATGAATAAAATACCCCTGTATTTATAGTGGATGCTGTAAACCAGCCAGCCATGGTATTTTTTTATATCATAAGCAGCTGCTCTCTGAGCCAACACAGAGTGAAAGACGCCGATCTGTATTTTTACAGCCAGATATGAAACCAGCTTTCAATAATTTGGGAAGCACGTGCCACCTCTTGTGATCCTCAGAGTGCTTATTTTGAAATGAGCCCTGAAGATTGCAGATACCACAATTACTATACCCCTGAACGGTAGGCAGCCCGGTTTTAGCCTCTTCCCCCAAACAGGAAATTGTAATGAATTAATTGATTTTTATTTCAGTCTGAAATATTGGCACTTGTGGTGATACTACTCTGTGACTACACAGAGCCAGCATTTATGACCTTTGTAACTACATTCCATTCACTGAAAAATGACAGCTATGCCTAAGAAATACTTCCCTCCTTGCTGCTGCTTCTCCCAATGAGAGCTTTTAGCAAAGGACATAGGAAGTCCTGCCAATAAATAACAAAAATTTACTGTCCTCAACATCATTTTACAGTCGTGCTCTCCTCATACAAAGAACACAGAGAGCAGAACGGATGAAATCAACCTGCTTTGCTCAGCACCAAAGGCATGTTATCACTCAAATGAGGTGCCAAAGGGGGAGAGGAGGAGAAATATACAGACCCATAGTGGTGATGCCCCAGACATGTTTCTTGGCCGTAGTTATTGTCCCCATTATTCCATTTTCCCACTCCAAATGGTTGTCTGCCTTAACTGTTTCCAATGCCATAGAAATCAGAATTGTCTTCACCTTCTGAAGACACTGAAAGACAGAAGTCCCTTGAGTCAAAACCCGTCCGGAGGGAACCATTTCCATATTCCTTTTGTGGGACTGAATGTTCCTGTCCTGTGTAATAAGAGACTAGGGTGTTTTAGAAAGTGCATCTTCAGACTCCTTGAATTGGGGAAGGAAAAGAGACAGAGCCAGAAAGAGATTAACTGGACTGAAAAGCCTTTTCCTGGACGCTGTCCTCCTGAATTAATCAGGTCCAGCATAGGCAACTGAAGGAGGTTGTTGGGGAAAAATTCCTTTCTCGTATGACTGGGTATTTCTAGCTGGGCTGCAAACAGAGGAATGCTTTCTTGCCCTTGGTCCAGGGCTATTGCAACCAGAATCAAATTAACTGTTTGCCATTCCTTCAAGGAACTTTAATGATCTAAAAGGAAATAGCAGGATGTACGAAAAGACCCAAATTTCTCTCCATTAATGGTTTAAGGGCTCTTGGTTTAGTGGTTTAGTGATTCTTGAAATCACAATTACAGTCCATGAAGTTTCTCAGACCAAAGCCCAGCAATGAGAACTGGTTTGAGAAAAGGAGCACTGAGAGCTCCAGCCTTATATTTCAAAGAACCTCAGCTTTACCCTCCTTGTCGAAGTCCTTGAGAAAAATAGCCTGCATTGTGAGGTGGTGGTGGGGGGTGAATAAAAATATGTTTTTCCTCCTTAGTAAGCCTGTCTTTTAAAAAATATAGCCTGACTTCTCTCCTTTTTCCCATCATTTGAGGCTTAATTTCCATATGCAGACTATTCTTGTCACAGCCAATCCCTTGCTGCTCTAAATTCATCTTTTATTTTGCTGTAGATTTCAATAGCTTGTTATTCCTCTATTTCAGTAACAGCAAATGGTCTACCCAAAGTCTCAGCAAGCAAGACATTTATAGGAGCAGGAGGGCGGGGAGTGGGGTCGGGGGCGAACAAGACACCAGCGATTAGTTGAGTGTCTACAGTGGGTTGGGCATCAGGCTAGACATCTTCACCAGTGCAAACTAAGTCTCCACCCACAAGCTGTTAGGCTAGTATAAGCATCCGCCCTTGATGGATGAAGAAACCGAGGCTCCCTTGTCAAGGCGATGCAGCCATTCTTCCAAGTTTCAAGCGTGCGAACCCAGGTGGTCTGACCTCAGAAGCCACGCCCGTTGTGATCTGCCAAACTGCTTCCTGTCCACGATGGATGATGCAATCTCCATTTGACAAATGACAATGTAAAGGTAAAGGAGGTTTGTAACTATCTCAAATTCCCATGGTAATCCTTGCCGGGTTGATGTCCCTGGAAACCCGTTTACTGTAGCAAGCCACTCAACATAGCAACTCAAGACTGATGATCAATCAGTCTGAATCCCATGTTGCCTGGGCGTTGTATGGGCTGTTTAAGAGAAGCTGCAACTTGACTATAGAACCTATCAAAAGTCACCTTGTTCTTAATGTAAAGAATAGCTTCAGGTTAGTGCTTTACTTGGGGATGGTGGCATCCTCTCCACTGTGACATGAACCAACCTGGTTATGTTACACTGTCTTATGGTGGCCTACAACTGTTCATCTTTACTGTTTTGTTGTACTAGCTCATTACTGAGGTTTCCCATATTCAGGACAGCACTGTAGGATTCCAGGTTCCCCCTTGGGCTATGCAGGCATGGTGCTTAATGAGAATAACTGAATCTGGCATCAAGAGCTGTGTTTTTACACCACTCTGGGGACCATAGCACAAAGAATAAATATGCACCCTCTAAGCCTCAAGGAAGATGTTCCTGGTTAGTCCCAACCATACAGAGATCTCAGAATGGGACAAGGACAACTTTCCCTTTACTTGGTCACCTCTTTCTTCACCCTGGGCATCTGTGTCTGGGAAAGACCCCAGATTTCTACATAGCTCATGGGAGAGTCAGGTCAGGGCCAGAGATAAAACTCTAAAAGTTGATTGTAGTAGAGGCTAATAGATGATCATCAATATTAATCCTCTCCTCCCCTTTTTTAAAGATTTTATTTATTTGACAGAGAGAGAGAGAGAGAGCACAGGCAGGGGGAGCAGCAGGCAGAGGAAAAGGGAGAAGCAGGCTCCCCTGACGCAGGGCTCCATCTCAGGACCCTGGGACCATGACCTGAGTTGAAGGCAGATGCTTAACTGGCTGAGCCACCCAGGCGTCCCATTTCTCCCCCTTCTCCATAGTAAAATTGAATACACATTGAATACCTACCCATGTTCTTCCACTTGAGTCCCTCTATACAGCCACACTGCGTTTAAACATGACTGCCTGGCTGTACATTAGCTAGCATCCCTTGTGGTTTTCTGTGGCCAGGTGGCTATGCTCTAGACCAGTGGGTCTCAGGGCATCATCATCTGAGAGCTCATTAGAAATGCAGATTCTCAGCCCCCACCCCCGACCTCGTGAAACAGAAACTCTTGCGGGTGGGGCCCAGAGTCTGTGTTTTAACAAGCCCTCCAGAGGATTCTGAGGCAGGCTGATGTTCCTGAGAACAGAGAGTAGAAATAATGTGTGTGCCTTCTGTGACTAGGCCCACAGACATTGAGGATGCCTCCTCTATGCGCTCTTCCTCCTTCCCTTAGGCTAGAACCAGACAGAGCCTCAACGGGGCAGATGGCGACAGTGCTTTAGGGCAGAAGTTTTATGCTAGTTTGATGCTAAAGAATCTTTTGAGATTTACATTTTCTTTTTTCTTTTCTTTTCTTTTTTTTTTAAGATTTTATTTTATTTATTGACAGAGAGAAACACAGCCAGAGAGGGAACACAGGCAGGGGGAGTGAGAGAGGGAGAAGCAGGCTTCCTGCCGAGCAGGGAGCCGGATGTGGGATAAATGTGGGACTCTATCCCGGGTCTCCGGGATCATGACCTGAGCCGAAGGCAGTCGCTTAACCAACTGAGCCACCCAGGTACCCCTCTTTTTTCTTTTCTTTTATATTTTTTAAAGATTTTATTTATTTATTTGACAGAGAGAGATCACAAGTAGGCAGAGAAGCAGGCAGAGAGAGAGGAATAAGCAGGCTCCCTGCTGAGCAGAGAGCCCAATGCGGGCCTCGATCTCAGGACCCTGAGATCATGACCTGAGCTGAAAGCAGAGACTTTAACCTACTGAGCCACTCAGGTGCCCTCTTTTCTTTTATATTTTAAGTAGGCTCCATGCCTAGCATGGAGCCCAACGCAGGGCTTGAACTCATGACCCTGAGATGAAGACCTGAGCTGCGACCAAGAGTCAGATACTTAACCAATAAGCCACCCAGGCACTCCTCAGGTTTAAGTTTTAAATGAAAATGCATGAAGTAAAATTACATAAGATTGAAAAGAAAGCCAGTTGTATTATAAAATATTCTTTATAAAACCAGATATGTGAGATCGTAATATGCATTTTTTAAAAATTTTATTTATTTGACAGAAACACAGTGAGAGAGGGAACACAAGCAGAGGGAGTGAGAGAGGGAGAAGCAGGCTTCCCGCCAAGCAGGAAGCCCGATGCGGGACTTGAACCCGGGTCTCCGGGATCACGACCTGAGCCGAAGGCAGTCGCTTAACCAACTGAGCCACCCAGGCGCCCCCGTAATATGCATTTTAAGTAACTCATTAGCTAACAAGATCTGATAGTGGGTCTAATGCCCTCCATAAATTCAAGATATCTGCAATAACTATATTATAGCGTGAAAAGTATCTGTGGTCTCTACTGGTAACAAAGTTTCAGGTATTGCTGATACTACTGTGGGTTGTTGTCTACATTCATAATGTAAGGGAAGATAAGTTTCAATTAGAGATTTGTGGTAGACTCAGTAGGGTTCCAGGATATCCAATCTTTAGCACCTATAGCTGTAGCCCTACATGGTTCATGGCAGATGTGATTAAGTTAGGGTATTGACATGGTGAGATCATCCGGGTTGTTCAGATGAGCCCTAAATGTAATTACAAGTATCCTTACAAGAGGATGGTAGGAGGTGGCTGGACAACAGAAGAGGAGGAGGCGGTGTCATGATGGGAGCTATACTGTAGACTTTGAAAAGGGAGGAGGGGCACAGGGCAAGGAATGCAAGTGGACTCTAGATACAGGAAAAGGCAGGGAAGTGGACATTCCTCTAGAGCCTCTAGAAGGAACACAGCCCAGCTGACACCTGGACTTCAATCCAGAGAAACTGATCTAGGTTTTCCAACTTCCCAAACTGCAAGAGGATAGATTTGTGTTGTTTCAAGCCACTACGTTTGTGATAATTTTTTCTAGCAGCAGTAGAAAACTAATAAAAGGTTAGTTAAAGTAATGGTGATTTTTCCCCCCCCCCGATTCCAGTTCATGAACCTTCTGAATTGTGTCCATTGTTTAAAGAACCCTTACGCTAGAGGTTTGGAGAGCTACAGAGTTGAAGGATCTGCGTCCCTGAATGACTTAAGGAGGCAGAGTGGCCCATGTATCTAGAACCCTTTGCTCTGGACTAATATTGACAGGAAAAGAAACTTCTTTAATTTTTTTTTAAGATTTTATTTATTTGACAGAGAGAAACACAGCCAGAGAGGGAACAGAAGCAGGGGGAATGAGAGAGGGAGAAGCAGGCTTCCCGCCTAGCAGGGAGCCCGATGTGGGACTCGATCCTGGGTCTCTGGGATCATGACCCGAGCCGAAGGCAGTCGCTTAACCAACTGAGCCACCCAGGCGCCCCTTAATTTATTTTTTAAGCCACTGAATTTGGAGGGTCTCCTTGTTATAGTACCTTAGTTCCCTTCTGTATATAGGGTTCCCTAATATGGGGGAATTCCTTAAGAGGGGTTAAGGAATATATCTAAAGAAACTGTATATGGACAGGAGAAAGAATCCAGAGCACCTCAGCCCATCAGACTAAGGAGCCAACAGTGCTGGTGAGCAGTTAGGGCTGGAAACTCAGAGCACAGACCTGGTAAGCTCAGAAAGCCAGGGGCTAAGTCTAGTCAGGATTGCCTACTAGGGCACTAGGGGGCAAGGTCAGAGAAAGGCGAGTGATAGAGGATGGGGGAGCCTGGGCCCCAGCAGCATGAGGGGCCAGCGCCTTTCTGTGCTCAGAATTCCAACCCGCAGGCTGCTTCTCAGCTTGCTGGATGCCTTGGAATATTCAGCCAGTAAGAACCCTGACCTCTCTAGCAGCTATGCTAAAGAGCTTGGCTTGGGGTTTGCATGTTCCTTTTTTTATGTCACAGATAAAAAGGAGCTCTTGCTCCTTCAGGCCTGGACCTCTGGCCTTCTTCTCTGGTTCTGAGACCCAAGTTGGGCCCCTTCGGTTTTAATGACCTTCTGGTTTTCCTTCTCAGCTTCTTGGATATCAGAACTCCCTTATGATTTTCAACTTTCCTCATCTTGGTGTTATTAGTTCTAGTTCCCCTGGTGAAAAATTTCATCTCCGGCTCACTGTCCCAACTCCAACCTCTTTAGAAACCTACCCTCAAGCAGAATATGCCCCAGCCTCACCTGGAGTAGGGAAGGATTCTAACAAAGACATCTTTTTTTCTTTTTTTTTGCCTTTTTATTTTTTTATTTTTATTTATTTTTTTTATTGTTATTAAAATTTTTTTTCCAGTGTTCCAAGATTCATTCCCCATTCCCCACACCCAGTGCTCCACGCTTTAGGTGTCCCCAGTACCCACCACCAGGCTCTCCCATCCCTCCACCCTCCTCCCTCCAAGTCCCTCAGTTTGTTTTTGTGTCCAAAGTCTGTTGTTTCATTTCCCTCCCTAGATTACCCTAGTTTCCATTTACTTTCCTTCTCCCACTGTCCTCCAGTTTACCCCTCATGCACCGCAAGTAAGTGAAACCATGCGATACTTGACTGTCTCTTCTTGGCTTATTTCACTCAGCGTAATCTCTTCCAGTCCAGTCCATGTTGCTACAAAAGTTGGATATTCATCCTTTCTGATGGAGGCATAGTATTCCATTGTATATATGTACCACATCTTCTTTATCCATTCATCTGTTGATGGGCACCTTGGCTCTTTCCACTGTTTGGCGATTGTGGCCATTGCTGCGATGAACATTGAGGTGCATATGGCCCTTCTTTTCACTACATCTGTATCTTCTAACAAAGACATCTTTTCATTATGATTCCACCTTGAAATAAAGATAGAAACATTTCTCAAGAGTATTGCTTGAAGATCAATATTGCTTCATTTAGGAGATATATATTAATTATATAGACATATTTATATCGTAAGAGACATCAGCCAGTTGAAGTCAGTCACCAAGGAACTATGAGGGCACATGTGCAGAGTACCCATATTTTTAAAATTTTGCTGTACATGTTAAAATGTATTAAGAACTAAGGAAGTTAGCTGGGTAATTTAAACCTTACCTTTCCATTGTTGTGATTTATACATAAGGATTTTCCTGATATGGTTTCTTACATTCATCAAGAAAAACAGCAGTAGGGTGCCTGGGTGGCTCAGTTGGTTAAGCATCTGCCTTTAGCTCAGGTCATGATCCCAGGGTCCTGGGAGCCCACAGCGTCCTGGGATTTACGAGCAGGGAGCCTGCTTCTCTCTCTGCCTCTGCTCCTTCTCCCTGCTCGTGCCCTCTCTCTCTCTAAAATAAAATAAAATAAAATAAAATAAAATAAAATAAAATAAAATAAAATAAAGTAAAGTAAAGTAAAGTAAAGTAAAGTAAAGTAAAGTAAAATAAAGTAAAATAAAATAAAATAAAATAAAATAAAAAATAAAATATAAAATAAAATAAAGAAAACCAATAGAAACCCATAGTAAAGTAGAATGACAGAGAACGTCCATGATGTCTGTGATGAAATACTGGAAATGTTAACAGCTGATAAAAACTGGAAAAATGAAGTAATAAGAAAAAATTTTTCTTCTGGAAATAATATCTGGAGCAAACATTAATGATTTTAACTACCCATTTTGGTAAGGGATTTGGTTGGAGTGGAGTAAATATAAAAGCAACAAACAGAAATTTTGAACATTGGACATATATGAAGAAATAAGGAAAAGAATGTCTAGGTTTTTTTTTTTTACGAGTTTTTTTTTAAAGATTTTATTTACTTATTTGACAGAGAGAGAGAGAGAGAGCACACAAGCAGGGGGAGCAGCAGGCAGAGGGAAAAACAGGCTCCCCACTGAGCAGGGAGCCCGATGTGGGGCTTGATCCCAGGACCTTAGGATCATGACCCAAGCTGAAGGCAGACTGAGCCACCCAGGCGCCCCAAGAATGTCTAGTCTTAAATATACATTTTGATTTTTCATATCAATGAATGAAAAATGTCTAAATTAGTTCTAGAGTAGAAATATAGAAATTATATTTTTAAAATGATTATAATTTAATTATAGTTTTGTTTCACATAATGCTTCAAATGCATTCCTGGAAAGTTAAATAAAAATCTATCCAATTTTTTTCTTGAGTACAATTATGAATTTTGGAGTTTCCATCAATACACAAAGGTCAACTGCATTTATATTTAATTAAGTAAATAAGTAAACTCTATGCCATACCCGGGGCTCAAACTCACGACCCTAAGATCAAGAGTCACATGCTCTACCAACTGAGCCAGCCAGGCACCCATATTTTTTTTTGAGAAATTGCATGTTTTATTTTAATTCCAGTATAGTTAACATATAGTATAATATTATTTTCAGGTGTACAATATCATGATTCAACGAATCTATGCATTATTCAGTGCTCATCATGATAAGCGTAACTCTTTAATCCCCATCACCTATTTCACCCATCCCCCCACCCTGCACCTCCCCTCTGGTAATTGTCATTTTGCTCTCTGTAGTTAAGAGTGTGTTTTTTGGTTTGTCTCTATTTTATCTTCTTTGTTTTATTTCTTAGATTCCACATATGAGTGAAATCACATGGTATTTGTCTTTCTCTGACTGACTTACTTCATTTAGCATTATATCCTCTAGATCCATCCATCCATGTTGCTGCAGAATTTCATTCTTTTTATGGCTGAGTGATATTCTATTGTGTGTATGTATGTATATATGTGTAAAATATATATATTTGTATATGTATATATATATATTTCACATCTTTGTCCATCTACTGATGGACACTTAGGCTGCTTCTATAATTTGGCTATTGTAAATAATGCTTTCATAAACATAGGGGTGCATATATCTTTTCTTTTTTTCCCCTCTAAATTTCTGGCTTAAAAAAGATTTGTTTGAGAAAAAAGTTCCCAAGCATTGGATTGTTCACAAAAATAACCTACAGTATTGACAAACAAATCTTAAGACTATTGCACTAATTATTTTTCTAGAGGATGCATTTGACATGCCAACTCTCATTCACAAAATATATTGTTACATTTGTGTTGAACAGCTCCACATAGCATTCTTTTTAAATTAATTTTTATTTTTTCCATAACTCAGCCATCCTATCCCTCACCCCCACCTCCCAGCAACCCTCAGTTTGTTTCCTGAGATTAAGAGTCTCTTATGGTTTGTCTCCCTCCCTGGTCCCATGTTGTTTCCTTTTTTTCCCCTCCCTACCCCCCACAACCCCCTACCCTGCCTCTCAAATTCCTCATCAGAGAGATCATGTGATAATTGTCTTTCTCTAATTGACTTATTCTGTTGAGCATAATACCCTCCAGTTCCGTCCTTGTCGTTGCAAATGGCAGGATTTCATTCTTTTTGATGACTGCACAGTGTTCCATTGTATATATATACACCACATCTTCTTTATCCATTCAGCTCCCACATAGCACTCTTAAATGAGGTATAACACACATACCTCAAACTCAGAGCTGCTGTCAAGTGCTACTCAACTAACGTGATTGCCTTTGCAGTTAGGGAAGCAACTAATGAGCTCAAGTATGAATGGAAAGAACTGTTCTCCCTGCATAATAAGAGGTTATCTTGGAGACCGTTGATAAAAACCACACATCCTTTTTATCATTAAGGCATAAAGATGCATCAAAAGCAAAAGCAAAAATTGTATACAGGGTGTAAGTCTTAATGCCTGGGAACATCAAAGGAAGTGAACATGGGATGAGTCACAGGGCAATATGAATTAATGAACATGGGAAGGACAAGGATGAGGACAACAGGGAGTATGTGCTAAAGAAGATATAGATGAGGGGATCTGGTAAAAGTTTTATCTTAGACAAGTGCCTAAGTAAAGAAATACTGGAACAAAATTTCCAAACCCCACTGTGTGCTTAAGAGTCATCCTTGTCATTGACACTGACTCTGTTATCCTTAGCCTCTTTTTCCTCATCCTTTACTCATCATTCACTTCAGCTGTTCATCCCTCCCCCTGCCCCCATCTTCATTATCATCATCATCTGGTAAGTTCCTCTCTGCAGCGGAGTCATCTACACCCCTCTCACATTCCATCTTTGCATTAGATGCAAAGGAGCATTCAGGGAGCTGCTACTCTGCTCCTCTTCTGAGTTACCATTCTTCATCTCTACTCCTAGTTTGCTCTGTTCTTTTTCAGTTTTTTTCTAGGCCTCCCAGGAGAGAACCTCCTTTGTGTTTTATCTAGGTCAACTCCGTAATGATCTGAAGGTCATCTCCTTTCAACTTCTCAGACTTGGAAGAAGATCCTCACTGTCCATTCTTAGAAAGCAGGCCATTGTTACCCCTTCCTGAGGTGTTTCCTCATATGCAGGGGCATTTTGATGGAACTATGGCCCAAGCAATAGAAGGAGGAGGAGGAACACATGCTGGGTAACCCTACGACATCCTGTCTTAAGAATCCTGTTGAACGTCATAGTCTAAGTGAAAAGAGGAGCCATACAGGTCTGCTGCAGATTGTTTCTTACATGCTTTTCCTCGGTTCACTTTTGGCTCTGGAGCCAGATTAATGTCTAAAACCTGGCCAGTTCTCATTCTGCCATCCTTCCCTCTCATTAACATACTGAACAAAGACAAAGCCCTTAAGAACAGAACAGCCCACAATTCTGCTGTATTTGGAGAAAATGGCCTCCACATCAGATTTCTTGACCACAACAGCATTGAAATTCCCAGTGAATTCATGGGAGTTCATTGAGCAAGGATCTCTCTTGTTGGTAACATTGCTGGCCATTTTCTTCTCACAAAGCCAAAAATTGTAGCTGAAGATCAAAAAAATCTCACTTAGATTTGATTCTGAATCTCCTACTCCTGGGTTCTTTGTCTTTCTACTATCTTTTCAATATTAGTGTGTGCGTATTCTTTGGGTAGATACTCAGCAATGAAATTACTGGTCTGGTCATTGTATTATAATTTTTTGAGGAACCTCCATACTGTTTTTCCACAGTGGTTGCTCCAGTTTGCATTCCCACCAGCAGTGCACCAGGGTTCTTTTTTCTCCCCATTCTTGCCAACATTTGTTATTTCTTGTCTTTTTGACTTTAGCCATTCCAGCAGGTGTGAAGTGATATCTCGTTATAGTTTTGGTTTGCATTTCCCTGGTGATGAGTGATGCTAGCATTTTTTCATGTGTCTGTTGCTCATCTGTAGGTGTTTGGAGAAAGGTTTGCTCATGTCTTCTGCCCATTTTTAATTTGATTTTTTGTTTTTTGGGGTGTTGAATTATAAAAGTTCTTTATGTATTTTGGATACCAACCCCTTAATGGGTGTGTCATTTGCAAATATCTTCTTCATTCGTTAGGTTGTCTTTGAGTTTTGTTGATTATGTCCTTTGCCATGCGGAAGCTTTTTATTTTGATGCAGTCTCAATAGTTTATTTTTGCTTTTGTTTCCCTTGCCTCAGGAGATATACCTAGAAATATGGTGCTAGAGCCAATGTCAAAGAAATTACTACCTGTGCTCTCTTCTAGAATTTTTATGGTTTCAGGCCTCACATTTAAGTTCTAAATACTTTTTGAGTTTATTTTTATGTAAGAAAGTAGTCCAGTTTCATTCTTTTGCACGTAGTTGTCCAGTTTCCCCAGCACCATTTGTTGAAGAAATTTTTTCCCGTTGCATTTTCTTGCCTCCTTTGTTGAATATTAACTGACCATATAATCATGGGACTTATTTCTGGGCTCTATTCTGTTCTGTTGATCTATGTGTCTATTTTTGTGCCAGTACTAATACTGTTTTGATTACTATAGCTTTGTAGTTTATCTTGCAATTTGGGCTTGTGATATCTCCAGTTTTGTTGTTTTTCAAGACTGTTATGGCTGTCTGGGGCGTTTTTTTTTTTTTTGTGATTACGTACAAATTTTAGGATTATTTGTTCTAGTTCTATGAAAAGTGCTGTTAGTATTTTGGTAAGATTACATTAAATCTGTAGATTGTTTTGAGTAGTATGGATATTTTAACAACATTTGTTCTTCCAATCCATGAGTATCAACTGCATTTTATATGTCAGCATTTTTGCACATCAAGCAGGAATTTTATTTTATTTTATTTTATTATTTTTTAAGATTTTTATTTATTTATTTGACAGAGAAAGAGATAGACACAGCAAGAGAGAGAGCAGAGGGAGAGGGAGAAGCAGGCTTCCTGCTTAGCATGTAGCCCAGTGTGGGGCTCGATCCCAAAACCCTAAGATCATGGCCTGAGCCAAAGGGAGATGCTTAACGACTGAGCTACCCAGGCACCCCAGGAAGGAATTTTTAAAAAAATGTTTTATTTATTTATTTGAGAGTGATAGAGAAAGAGAGAGAATACAAGTGGCGGGGGGAAGGGCAGAGGTAGAGGGAGAAGCAGGGTCTCTGCTGAGCAGGAAGCCCAATGCAGGGCTTGATCCCAGGACCATGGGATCATGACCTGAGCTGAAGGCAAATGCTTCACTGACTAGCCACCTAGGTACCCCCAGGAAGGAATTTTTAAAAAGATCCTAATTAAAATGTTAACCAGAGTACATAAGTTATCTAGGAATATATCTAACAAAAATGTACAAGAACTCCATGGAATCAATTTTAAAATTTTATTAAAAGGTGTTAAAGAAAATCTAAAGTCAATTCTATAAACATACTGTGTTCATAGATGGGGGATTCAATATTATAAATAGTTCACTTTCTTCAGATTGATGTATAAATTCAATACAATCCCAACAACCTTAATCTTGGCCTGCTATTTCTAAAGTATATATGAAGAATGATACCCAAGGGTAGTCAAGATGCTTCCCCAAAAAGAGATAATAGGTGGTGGAATTTGACTCTCCAAATATTGTATAAGTGTAGTAAAGACAGTGTATTCCTGGTAAGGGCTAGACAGTGGAACAGAAAAGACACCGCAGACATAGGCTCATACATATATGGTAATTATAATTACAACTGGGAAAGAAAAAAAGAACTATTCAATATATAGTACTGGGAAAATTGGTTATCCCTAAGGGAAAAGAATGAAAATAAATCCCTACCTCACCATATACCATTCAAAATGAACTACTACCGGGCTCCTGGGTGGCTCAGTGGGTTAAAGCCTCTGCCTTCGGCTCAGGTCATGATCTCAGGGTCCTGGGATCGAGGCCTGCATCAGGCTCTCTGCTCAGCAGGGAGCCTGCTTCCTCCTCTCTCTCTCTCTGCCTGCCTCTCTGCCTATTTGTGATCTCCCTCTGTGAAATAAATAAATAAAATCTTTTAAAAAAATGAACTACTACCTTATTATACACACATATCCAGTCCAGATGGTTTAAGAACTTAAAAGTGGGGGCACCTGGGTGGCTCAGTGGGTTAAGCCTCTGCCTTCGGCTCAGGTCATGATTTCAGGGTCCTAGGATCGAGACCCGCATCAGGCTCTCTGCTCAGCAGGGAGCCTGCTTCCTCCTCTCTCTCTGCCTGCCTCTCTGCCTAATTGTGATCTCTCGCTCTCTGTCAAATAAATAAATAAAATCTAAAAAAAAATTAAAAGTGAAAGACAAAACCTAAAAACTTTTGGAAGAAAACACAAGGAAATGTTCATGTGACAGTTCTGGGGATAGGTAATGATTTCTTAAATAAGACAGAAGAAGTTCAAGCTTTAGAGAAAATGATTAATATATTTGATTATTTTAAACTTAAGGACTTCTTTACATAAAAGATCTTCATTAGGAGAGTGAAAAAAATAGCTGCAACTTGAGTGAGGATATTTGCAATACAGGTAACTAACAAATAGTTCTTTTTTTCTAAATTAACATATAATGTATTATTTGTTTTAGGGGTATAAGTCTGTGATTCATGAGTCTTACACAATTCACAGCACTCACCATAGCACATACTCTCCCCATACCATCCATCACCCAGCCACCCTATCCCTCCCCTCTCCACCCCCAGCAACCTTCAGTTTGTTTCCTGAGATTAAGAGTCTCTTATGGTTTGTCGCCCTCTCTGGTTTCATCTTGTTTCATTTTTCCCTCCCTTCCCCTATGATCCTCTCTCTTGTTTCTCAAATTCCTAATATCAGTGAGGTCATGTGATAATTGGCTTTCTCTGATTGACTTATTTTGCTTAGCATAATAGCCTCTAGTTCCATCCACGTCATTGCAAATGGCAAGATTTCATTTTTGATGGCTGCATAATATTCCAGTGTGTGTTTGTGTGTGTGTGTTTGTGTGTTTGTGTGTACACACCACATCTTCTTTATCCATTCATCTGTTGATGGACATCTAGACTCTTTCTGTAGTTTGGCTACTGGGGACATGGCTGCTATAAACACTCGGGTGCACATGCCCCTTTGGATGACTACATTTGTATCTTTGGGGTAAATACCCAGTACTGTAATTGCTGAGTAGTAGGATAGCTCTATTTTCAACTTTTTGAGGAACCTCCATACTGTTTTCCAGAGTGGCTTCACCAGCTTGCATTCCCATCAACAGTGTAGGACGGTTCTCCTTTTTCCCCATCCTTGCCTACACCTGTCATTTCCTGACTGGTTAATTTTAGTCATTCTGACTATTGTGAGGCAGTATCTCACTGAGGTTTTTGTTTGTATTTCCCTGAGGCTGAGGGATTTTGAGCACTTTTTCATGTGTCTGTTGGCCATTTGGATGTCTTCTTTGCAGAAATGTCTGTTCATGACTTCTGCCCATTTCTTGATTGGATTATTTGTTCTTTGGGTGTTGAGTTTGATACGTTCTTAATAGATTTTGGATACTAGCCCTTTATCTGATATGTCATTTACAAAGATCTTCTCCTGTTCTGTCGGTTGTCTTTTGGTTTTGTTGACTGTTTCCTTTGCTGAGCAGAAGCTTTTGATCTTGATGAAGTCCCAATAGTTCATTTTTACCCTTGCTTCCCTTGCCTTTGGCAATGTTTCTAGGAAGAAGTTGCTGCCACTGAGGTCAAAGAGGTTGCTGCTTGTGTTCTTCTCAAGGATTTTGAGAGATTCATGTCTTACATTGAGGTCTTTCATCCATTTTGAGTCTGTTTTTGTGTGTGGTGTAAGGAAATGGTCCAGTTTCATTCTTCTGCATGTGGCTGTCCAATATTCCCAGCACCATTTGTGGAAGAGACTGTCGTTTTTCCATTGAACGTTCTTTTCTGCTTTGTTGAAGATTAGTTAACGATAGAGTTGAGGGTCCATTTCTGGGTTCTCTCTTCTGTTCCATTGATCTATGTGTCCATTTTTGTGCCAGTAACATATTGTCTTGATGATTCCAGCTTTGTAATAGAGCTTGAAGTCCTGAATTGTGATGCCACCAGCTTCGGGTTTTCTTTTTCACCCTTCCTCTGACTATTCAGGGTCTTTTCTGGTTCCATACAAATTTTAGAATTGTTTGTTCCAGCTCTGTGAAAAATGCTGGTGGTATTTTGATAGGGATTGCACTGAATGTATAGATGAGTTTGGGTAGCATGACATTTTCACAGTATTTGTTCTTCCAATCCATGAGCATGGAATGTTTTTCCATTTCTTTGTGTCTTCCTCAATTTCTTTCACGAGTACTTTATAGTTTTCTGAGTAGTTTCTTTACCTCTTTGGTTAGGTTTATTCTTAGGTATCTTACGGTTTTGGGTGCAATTGTAAATGGGATTGACTCCTTAATTTCTCTTTCTTCTGTCTTGCTGTTGGTGTATAGAAATGCAACTGATTTCTGTGCCTTGATCTTATATCCTGACAATTTACTGAATTCCTGTATGAGTTCTAGCAGTTTTGGAGTGGAGTCTTTTGGGTTTTCCACACACAGTACATCATCTGCGAAGAGTGCATGTTTGACTTCTTCTTTCCCAATTCAGATACCTTTTATTTCTTTTTGTTGTCTGATTGCTGAGGCTAGGACTTCTGGTACTATGTTGAATAGCAGTGATGACAGTGGACAGCCCTGCCACATTTCTGACCTTGAGAATGTTATTTACTGGGGATATTCATAGATGGCTTTGATGATATTGAGGTATGTACCTTCTATCCCTACACTGTAAAGAGTTTTGATCAAGAAAGGATGCTGAACTTTGTCAAATGCTTTTTCAGCATCTATTGAGAGTATCATATAGTTCTTGTTCTTTCTTTTATCAATGTATTGTATCACATTGATTGATTTGTGGATATTGAACCAACCTTGCAGCCTGGGAATAAGTCCCCCTTGGTTGTGGTGAATAATCCTTTTAATGTACTGTTAGATCCTATTGGCTAGTATTTTGGTGAGAATATTTGCATCCGTGTTGATCGGGGATATTGGTCTCCTTTTTGATGGGGTCTTTGTCTGATTTTGGGATCAAGGTAATGCTGGCCTCGTAAAATGAGTTTGGAAGTTTTCATTCCATTTCTATTTCTTGGAATAGTTTCAGAAGAATAAATATTAATTCTTCTTTAAATGGTTGGTAGAATTCCCATGGGAAGCCATCTGGCCCTGGGCTCTTATTTGTTGGGAGATTTTTGATGACCGCTTCAATATCCTTACTGGTTTGGGTCTGTTTAGGTTTTCTCTTTCTCCCTGGTTCAGTTTTGATAGTTTATAATCTCTAGGACCCTATCCATTTTTTCCAGATTGTCAAATTTGCTGGCATATAATTGCTCATAATATGTTCTTATAATTGTTTGTATTTCTTTGGTCTTGTTTGTGATCTGTCCTCTTTCATTCATGATTTTATTAATTTGGGTTCTTTCTCTTTTCCTTTTGATAAATCTGACCAGGGGTTTTTCAGTCTTATTAATTCTTTCATAGAACGAGCTCATAGTTTTGTTGATTTGATCTACTGTTCTTTTGATTTCTATTTCACTAATTTCTGCTCTGATTTTTATTATTCCTCTTCTCCTGCTGGGTTTAGGCTTTATTTGCTGTTCTTTCTCCAGCTCCTTTAGGTGTAGGATTAGGTTGTGTATTTGTGACCTTTCTTGTTTCTTGAGAAATGCTGGTATTGCTGTATACTTTCAGGACCACCTTTGCTGTATCCCAAAGATTTTGAACTGTTGTATTTTCCTTTTCATTTGTGTCCACGAATATTTTTAATTCTTCTTTAATTTCTTGGTTGACCCATTCATTCTGTAGTAGGATCCTCTTTAGTCTCCATGTATTTGAGTTCTTTCCAACTTTCCTCTTGTGGTTGAGTTCTAGTTTCAAAGCATTGTGGTCTGAAAATATGCAGGGAATGATCCCAATCTTCTGGTACTGGTTGAGACCTGATCTGTGACCTAGGAAATCATCTACTCTGGAGAATGGTCCATGTGCATTAGAGAAGAATGTGTAGTCTGTTGCTTTTGGGGTGGAATGTTCTGAATATATCTGTGAAGTTCATCTGGTCCATTGTGTCATTTAAAGCCTTTATTTCCTTGTTGATCTTTTGCTTAGATGATCTGTCCATTTCAGTGAGAGGGATGTTAAAGTCCCCTACTATTACTGTATTATAGTCAATGTGTTTCTTTGATTTTGTTATTAATTGGCTTATATAATTGGCTACTTCCATGTTAGGGGCATAGATATTTAAAATTGTTAGATCTTCTTGTTGGACAGACCCTTGAAGTATGATATAGTATCCTTCCTCATCTCATATTATAGTCTTTGGCTTAAAATCTAATTTGTCTGATATAAGGACTGCCACCCCAGCTTTCTTTTGGTGTCCATTAGCATGGTAAATTGTTTTCCCCCACTCACTTTCAATCTGAAGGTGTCTTTGGGTCTAAAATGAGTTTCTTGCAGACAGCATATCGATGGGTCTTGTTTTTTTGTTTTTTTTTTAAATCCATTCTGATACCCTGTGTCGTTTGATTGGAGCATTTAGCCCATTTACATTCAGGGCAACTATTGAAAGATGAATTTAGTGCCATTATATTGCCTGTAAGGTGTCTATTACTGTATATTGTCTCTGTTCCTTTCTGGTCTATGTTACTTTTAGGCTCTTTCTTTGCTTAGAAGACCCCTTTCAATATTTCCTGTAGGGCTGGTTTGGTGTTTGCAAATTCTTTTAGTTTTTGTTTTTCCTGGAAGATTTTTATCTCTCCTATTTTCAGTGAGTGCCTAGCTGGATATAGTATTCTTGGATGCATATTTTTCTTGTTTAGTGCTCTGAATATGTCATTCCAGTCCTTTCTGGCCTACCAGGTCTCTGTGGATAGGTCTGCTGCCAATCTAATATTTCTACCATTGTAGGTTACTGACCTCTTGTCCTGAGCTGCTTTCAGGATTTTCTCTTTGTCTCTGAGACTTGTAAGTTTTACTAATAGATGATGGGGTGTTGATCTATTTGTAATGATCTTGGGGGCTGGTCTTTGTGCCTCCTGGATTTTGATGCTTGTTCCCTTCCCCAAATTAGGGAAGTTCTCTGCTATAATTTGCTCCACTATACCTTCTGCTCCCCTCCCTTTTTCTTCTTCTTCTGGGATCCCCAGTATTCTAATACTGTTTTGTCTTAGGATATCAGTTATCTCTTGAATTCTCCCCTGATGGTCCAGTAGTTGTTTATCTCTCTTTTTCTCAGCTTCTTTGTTTTCCATCATTTGGTCTTCTATATCACTAATTCTCTCTTCTGCCTTATTTATTCTAGCAGTATAGATTGATTTGATTGTACCTCATTAATAGCTTTTTTGATTTCAATTTGGTTAAATTTTAGTTCTTTTATTTCTCCAGAAAGGGATTCTCTAGTATCTTTTTTGCTTTTTTCAAGCCCAGATAATATCTTTGTAGTTGTCATTTTGAACTCTAGTTCTGACATCTTACTAATGTTCATATTGAATAGGTCCCTAGCAGTTGGTACTGCCTCTTCTTCTTTTTTTGAGGTTTTTCTGCTTTGTCATTTTGTCCAGAGAAGAATAGATGAATGAGAAAACAAAATGGTACAAGAGTAACAGTGACCCCAGAAAAGTATACAGTAACCAAATCAGAAGAGATCCAAAACTGGGGATGAAAGAAAGGGAAAAAAAAAAAAAAAAAATATATATATATATATATATATATATATATATATATATATATGCATGCTGGTGAATAGAGCAGAACCACACACTTGTTTTGGGGTGTATTTTGGTCTGTTAGAAGAAACTGCCTCCCAAAATTTTAAAGAATGAAAAACTTATGTATATACAAAAATAAAGGTAAAGATGATGATAAGATGGAATATGAGTATAAAGATGAAAATTAAAAAGCTTTTAAAAAAGGAATTGGTAAGAAGTTGGTTGAAAAAAGAAAGAGTGTGATTAGGCAGAAGATTAGAACAAAGCCATACACTAGATTTAGGGTATATTTTGGTCTGTTGGAAGACACTGTATCCCAAAATTTTAAAGAAAAGAAAACTTATATATATACAAAAGATAAGGTTACATATAATGAAGGGATAGACTATGACTCTAAAAATGAAAGTTAAAAAATATTTTTAAAAAGGGTTTGATAAGATGTTTAAAACAAGTTGGTTAAAATAAGAAAGGGGAAAAATTTAAAAAACAAAAAGAAAAAAAATAAAGTTAAAAAAACTTAATTTTGAAAGACTAAAGAATCATGAGGAAAAAAACCATGAATTCTATGTGTTGTATTCCCCTAGTTCTGGAGTTCCCCAGTTCTCATCGATTGGTAAACTTGGTCTTGGCTGGATGTTCTCGCTGATCTTCTCAGGGAGGGGTCTCTTGTAGTGATTCTCCAGTGTCTTTGCCCTAGGCAGAATTGCCCCGCCCTTCCCAGGGGCCAGGCTAAGCCATCTGGCTAGGTATGCTCTGGGTGGCTTTTGTTCCCAGAACACTTTCCGTACAGCTTTGGAGGATGGGAATGAAGATAGTGGCGTCCCAGTCTCCAGGCCAGAGGAGCTGAGAGCTCGGGGCCCTACTCCTCAGTGAACCCCCAGAGAAAAACAGTCAATCACTCCTGTCTCCCTGGTCTCCGGCCACACTCCGTGCTCACCCAGCCTGTGACCAAGCATTTCTGTCTCTGGCATGTGGCCCTGTTTGGAGTTTCCAAACCCAGCAGATTCCTGCAGCACGCTCCCGTGCCCCTCCTCCTGGTGGAAGAAGGAGGGGCATCTCCCTGGATCTGCCACTTGTTGGGTCCCTGCTTGAAGAGTAGTGGCCCAGCTGTGCTTTAGATCGAGGTTTATAGCAACTCTGAACTGAGAGCCCACTCCTTGGCTCCGTCTCTGCAGCCAGCTTCCCCGCTCCAATACCGGGAGCTCTGCCACTCTCAGGCACTCCGGGTCTTTTTGTGACCCTGTGGGTCCTGAGACCACACTGTCCAGAGAATAGATGAATGAGAAGAGACCCAAAGGTTTTCACCCCCCCTGCTTAGCCACTGGAGCCCTCTGTGGAGCCAACTTATAAAAGTTCTGATTTTGTGCCCCACTGCTCTACTGCTTGCTGGGAACCAGCCTCTCCCCCCACGGTCTATCTTCCTATGTATCGCCTCGGCTTCACTTCTCCAAACGTCCTACTTCCAGAAAGTGGTCGCTTTTCTCCTCATAGAATTGCTGCCGTTCTTCTCTTCAAATTTTTGGGGAGTTCATTGGTGTTCAGAGTGGTTTGATAGCTACCTAGCTGAATTCCTGGAACCAGATGAAGTTTAGGTCTCCTACTCCTCCACCACCTTGCTCCTCTAGTGACAGGTAACTAACAAATAATTCTTATCTAGACTGTATAATATGTATATGCTATCTATTTTATACACACACGTGTGTGTATATTCTATTGCTGTGTAACAAATTACCCCAATACTTACAAATTTAAAATGACACATATTTATGTTCTCACAGTTTCTGTAGGATAGCAATCTGGGTGTGGTTTAGCTGGATTCTCTGCTTCAGGGTCTCATCAGCTACAGTCATCTCAAGGCCCTCACTGGGAAGGTTCTTCCAAGATCCAACTCATGTGGTTGTTGGCAGGATTCAGCTCCTCAATGAGTTGTTGGCAGGAGGCCTCCCTCAGTTCCTTGCCACATCGGTCTCCACAGAGCATTTAACACATGGCAGCTGGCTTCATTGTGGGGAGCAAGCAGGAGGGCAGGAGAGGGCACCAGCAGGGGAACCTGCTAGCAAGACACAAGTCATGATGTTTTGTAACCTAATCTCAGAAGTGATATCTCATCACTTTTGCTATATTCCATCTGTTAGAGACACATTACTAGGTCCAGTCCACATTCAAGGTGAATGGATTATACCAGACTATGAATACCAGGAAGCAGAGATCATTGTTGGCCATGTTAGAAGTCTATTACAATCTGTATCAACCTAGGGGCGCCTCAGTGGTACTGTTGGTTGAGCCTCCAACTCTTGGTTTCAGCTCAGATCCTGATCTCTGGGTCATGAGATCGAGCCCCATGTCGGGCTCCATGCTCAGTGGGGAGTCTGCTTAAGGTTTCTCTCTCCCTCTCCCCCTCCCCTTCCCACCCCCTGCTAAAATAAATAAATAAATCTTTTAGAAAAGGCAATATATGTCAATCTAATAGAAAATCATGCAAAAGACATGAACAAGTATTTCATAGCCAGGGAAACAAATGACCCATAAACAATGGAAACACTTGTGCATCGGCACCAGGAGAGGTATCCGGCAGTACACACAGCAGCCTTATTTATAATAGGCAGAAACTAAAAGAGCAAATGTCCAGCACCAGTGAAATGGATAAATCATGATACAGCCACACAGTGAAATACTGTAAAACAGCAACAGTGGATGAGCTGTAGCTGGACACAGAAATGTGGAGGAACCATTCCAAAGCATAATATTGAGTGAACTAAGCAATTCAGAGAAATAAATGATTTAGGTCTGATTCCATTTGTATAAATTTCAAGTACAAGGGAAGCCAAATAATTTATGTTTTTATATATTTCAACCTATATCAGCGAAATGATGAACAAAAGTAGAATAATGGTTTTCTGAGGTGAGGGACAGAATACTATCAGGGAGGAGACACACAGGGGTTTCAAAGGCGTAGGACAATGTGTGTTTAAGTACCTTTATTATTATTTCAACAGTGAACACACAATACATTGTTTTGTATATGTGGGTTTTTTCACGCTAGAAAACACAGGGAAGAATAAAATAGCTCATTCCTCTGCGCCAGCCACTTTGCAGATGCTCTCTTTAAGGAAGGACTTCGTGCTTCACCTCTCATTTTCTGTTTATTGTTTTTTTACTTTCAGGAGCATTTACCTAAAATAAAATAGAACATACTGTGTTTAAAGGAAGGGAAAAAGCATGTGGTAATACAAACAATGAAGAGAATACTAACGCTCAACTCAAGGAGAATTTTGTCTTTATACCGAATACAGAACCTAAAAGCACATAATCTACTCACAGAACCCTCTGAACCAAAAGGAGTGACATGAACCATCAGACTAGATCAGAGTTTCTCATCCTTGGCGCTTTTGACATGTTGTGCTGGATCTTTCTTTGTTGTTGTGTCTGTCCTGTTCACTGTGGGATGTGGAGCTACGTCCCCGGCGTCCACTCACTGGGTGCTAGTAGCCCCTCCTTCCCAAGTCGTGGCCGATGAGGTTGCCTCCCTGGTAGGCAGAATCACCCCACCCCAGAAGCTCAGTTGAGATCCACTGAACTAGATGGTTCTGGCATATTCAGTAGAAGTATACATACAGTGAACCCATCACATGCCTCTTTCCTGTTCCCTTGGTGGTTCTCATTCCTTCATTTATTTCCTTGACATTTATTGAGGTACCTTCTCTAAGAACTAAATGTTAAGTAGCTTTGCTTGTTAGATCTTCCCTCTAGGTTTCTTGAGCATATTCACTCATCAGCAGAGACACCGGCACAGAAAGAACCCGGCAGTTTATAATCACAATTCTGTACTTCTTTATTTTCACATCCTTTTTAACAATAAACAGGAAGGTTTATACCTCAAGAACATTCAAGGATGCATTAGTGACCACTTGTAGGTTTTTACTGACCTTAAAGGGGCCACTTAGGGCCTCTCCAGCTCAAGGGTAATGCAGATTGCTTTGAAGTTTTGTTGGGTTTAGTGTATGAGGAGCTTTCACTTGTATAAATTGGATGGCTGCCTTAATTGATTAAATCATAACCTGAGTTAAGTGGCTATGCTGAAACAACGTTGACCTGTATTAAAAATTTAGGGAAAGGACATTTTAAAAAGTTAATGCACACACTTATTTGCATGCACATTTTTTCTACTCACAAGAAAGATTTTTAATCTCTGTACATAGTAAGTGTAGGCTGCAGACTTCATCATGTCCTTTGGATGTTCATTTTCTTCCTTTAGTCATTTTAAAGATTTTTTTTCTAGCTGTGCATGACTTGCTCTTTTTCTGTCCTTGCTTTTATTTTTAAATTATGCATTTGCAAGGAATAAAAAGAAACTCCTAACTTGCAGTGTAATTGTGCGCAAGGAGTGTATTTTGGTCCCTGCCGCTGTGTCAGCCTCAGAGTCGGGATACTGTTGCCATGGAGACAGAGATGTTGAATGGGCTTCATCACCTTTGCCCTGCTATTTAAAATCATACTCATAGCAAAGCTCTGGCAGACACAGGGCTTGTTCTGGTAGGTCAACCACCTCCTCCCTTTTTCTCTTTTAAAAACAACAACTTGGCAGATTAATGCCATTTTTATTTATGACTGTTATAAAATGTAATGTAAATACCCTCTCACACAGAATGAATGGGTAGCTCTCTCTTTGTGTTGTGTTTTTCCAGCATGAAACTGAAATTCCTTTAATGGGTTCTACTCAGGGTTCTGTCTTCTCTCTTGGCTTTCTGAAAGTATCAGAGCAGTGGGCATAGAACAAAGAGAAGCCGAGGAAATTACAGGATGAGACAAAAACAGTAGAAAGGAAGTTAATCTCAGGCTTTTAAAATGTTCCAACCAACCCCACTGTGTTTGGGGAGCAGGCTACTCTCATACACCCCTGGCAGAAGAGTGGGCCAGTACTACCTTTCTGGAAGCAGTGCCATAATAAAAGCCTTAAAAATACCCTTGCCCCATCAGTGACAATCTAGCAAATTTGTCTAAGAGAACATACATGCAAGGAGATGAAGATTTGCCTACAGGATTATTCATCACGGTTTTATTTATGCCGGTGGAAAACTGCGAACAGCCAGTTTCAGAAACATGACCATAAAAGGGGATTGGTTAAATTAATTCTAGTACATCACACGATGGAAGACTAGGCAGCTGTATTAAGTAATAGTGTGGCAGTCTATTTCTTAACCTGAGAAGCAGTTCAAGCAAGGTCATTTAGTGAAAAAAAGGGCAAGTTATAAATCACTGAGTGTGTTAGTATTCCATTTAAAAAATAATTATAGAAACATACACATGTATATATGGGAAAACTGGAAAGTTGTATGTCAAATTTTGGTTTGAGTGTTACTTTAATTTCTTTTTTTCTCTATTTTGGAAGTTCTATAGGGACGATTACGTATATAATTTTAAAAATCAACTAATAAAATTTTCATACTTATATAAAATATTTTTAATTTAAAAAGTTCTAGGGGCTTTCCTTAAGAACAAGACTTTTAACTGAATGTCCTGAGAATTCCAAAATTAAGTTACTACCTTTTGCTCCCAAATTGAGTCTTTAAAAATTTTCTGGGAAGTTTATTCTTTTGGACCCCACAAACACGGCCAGTTAACTCCAGTTAAAAGCATTGAACCCACTGAATTTTTGAGCTAGTCTCAACCAGTGTCCAAAATAGCCCCCTGGAAAGCAGGGCTGGCACTATCCATCACTTGGCTACAACCCCGGGCTCTCCAAGTAACAGTATCCACCATCGGCTAGGGCCAGTTCTCCATATAGGGGAGGCACCAGCTGCCGCCCAGAGCTGAGATGAGCTGTAGATGAGCGGATTTAATAGTCCCATCTCTGCCCTCCCAGCCCCTCTCATTGCGGATGCAGGGATGGGGGTGGGGAATACACTTGAGCAAACCATAAATAACTTGTGGCTAAGATGTGATTGTAACTGTCCACGCTCACACACAGACACACACTCACAAGCACGCGTGCACACACATGTGCACGGGAATTTGTTAATACCACTGGCAGCTTTCCCCAATATGACAGGGTGGGAAGGCGGGGGTAGATGAGGGAGTGAGTATTCCTTTGTCACCTGTATTTATTTCCCTTCTTAATGAAGACATTTGTGTGAGTCCAAAGTAACGTTCAGAAGCATTTGATGTGAACAACTAAGAACCGACATCAGTGCTCATTACTCTCACGACTCCCCCGCCCCCCAACCTCCTCCACACCATCACAGCAGACAAGATAACTACTTGGGCCCTGCAGAGCATACAGCAGCCTAAACGATATTTCCGTGGCCCACCGTAAAGGAGACACCATATTAATGTGGAGATCTTAAAACCGCCTTGTGGAAGGAGCGGCCTTTCTGTCACCCTTTTGCTGTTCTGGGTCCCTGGAGGGGTGTGGCCTTCATTATCTGACAGGCAGGGAAGCTGAGGTCCCCAAGCTTCCCCTGGCCTGCCTCCAGAGTTCACTCTCAGGTTTGCATACACTGACACTGCCTTCCAGGAGACCAGAGGGAGCGCTGTTGCAAACAAAGGCAAAATGCCCCCATCAGATTTCCATTCCCTGGAGCATTTCAAAATGGTAGCCCGTAATCCGAAGAGCAGGGAGTGCTGCTTTGGATTTGAAAATACTATTTGCCAAAAGGTACAAGCTGGAAAGGCCTAGAACAAAGCTCCAAAACACAGGGGAGAAGAGATATGTCCATACTAACTATAAGGCAAACTATTGCTTTTTGATTTCCCCAATGCTGCTTTATATATGGTACTTTTTGAAAAGGGTTAGAATGTATCTGTATTTCAGATTAGCTCAACAAAATTTTACTTTAACCTCTCTGTACCTCACTATTCTCATCTGTAAAATGGTTATAGAAATAGAAACTGCTCCATCGGGTTGTTCTGAGTGAAAAGAATTAGTATGTGTAACCCCCCTGTAAGAGCCTGGTAGATGGTGAGCACTCAGTAATTATTACTGTCGCTGTCATCATTGTCATCATTAGTGCACATCCCTCAGTACTGAGTCCTGAGTACTAAGTACTACCGGGCACTCTGCTGAGAGTTTTATGTACAATGGTTGGATGTTTTTTATTGCTGCAGTCATTCCATCATATGAACACAATTTATTAACTCATTCTCCCACTGATGGACATGCGAGTTCCTTGGGGATTGTTTTTTGGTTTTTGTTTTTTGTTTTGAGGGGGTTTTGGGGGCTATTTTTAACAAAGCTGCTATGAGCAATTTTGTACCTGCTCTTTGCAGGACATACGCACCCATTTCTTTTGGGTATGTACCCTGGAATGAAACCACTAGAACACTGTTCAGCGTCGGTAGATATTGCCAAATGGATTCCACATCATTGCCAATGCTTATTTATTAAGCACTTATTTTGCGGTAAGCACAGAACCTGTGGATTCTGGAGCTAGAGGCTAAACAGGACACAGTCCCTACCCCACGGACTTAGAAATGTTTCCCCACTGGATAGCACTTGAAACATCTTGGATTTCACTCTCCCCTTTTCTCTCCCACTGGAACAGTGTGAGTGCCACATACCCGACTGATGAGCCAAGGGACAATATAAGCAATGTGCTCGTAATTTCTAGCATCACGGAGCAGGCTGACAGCAGAACTAGAATAAGCAGAGAACCGGCAACAACAGATAAAAATGAAGACAAGCAACAGCATCCCCCAAATCCCACTCTTCCCTCTCTACAGCGGCCACATAAACCTTCAAAGGGAAGCCATCCTCAGGTTTATACGGCAGCAGATGGTTCATGCCCCTACTCGCCTTTATTTGACCAGTGTGCAGCATAGGAGAGCGTATCTGAGACCCCAGGGAGCTCCTGAAGCCCTTCTCAGTGCCCTTGAAAAATCCCAGAATTGAGCTGCCTGACCTAATCCCTGGTTTGTCTCTGGGAGAAGACAAACAGGAGGAACATCAGTAGTTACTTTTCCCTCCACCCTCTAAGAAAACTAGGTAGCTTAACAAAAAAAGAGAGAAATAAAATATTCCAGCAACCACAGTTAAAATGTCCCATTTGCCGCAGGTCAGTGCCTTCGAAATTCAACACAGGGCTGAACTGATATGAACAGTCTTGTGTGGAGGGAGTAGACCAGGGTTTCTCAGCCTCGGCACCGTTGAGTTTTGGGCTGGCTAAACTCTCTACTATCAGGAGCGTCGTGTGCATCTTAGGGTGTTCAGCGACTTCCCTGGCTTCTACCCAGTGATGTCATTAGCCCCGCCTACCTTCAATTCGTGACAGCCAAAAATGTCTCCATACATTGCCAAATGTCCCTTGGGGGACAAAACTGTCCCTGGCTGAAACCACTGGGATATACTTAATGTTAACAGTGTGGCACAGTTGAATTTTTATATTTCCCCTCTCTTTAAATCCTGGAGGTAGGTCCTGTTGTAAAGCAAAAAGGCTAACATTTCCTATCAAGGAAGTTTGATACTCTCTAGGTAAGTGTCAGGAGCACTTGGTCTTTTACTTCTTCAAGGGAAATACAGTAGGAGGCTAATAACGGAGTAATTCAGAAAATCCCCTTTCAGTTCTTGAAATGTCTGAATTATTCAATCGTTCAGTATGATTTTATTTCAAATTCAGCAGAGTTCTTCAGTCAGCCCTGCTGAATAATGGCTTGCAATTGTATATCAGTTGTATATTAATAGGTATTTTCAAAAGGTTTCAAGGTCTTTGAAGACGGTGTCTTCTCCTAAATGCTTTGTTCTCGTTGATATTATTGATATGTGTGATCTTCCCTATCTCTGAAGGAAGGCATTGGTAAACACATGCTGAAATTATGTGTCGACTTTAATTATGTTCAACTGGGCCAGAGGGATTATCATTTTCAAAGAAGGAACTTCTTTTCCGTAATGGTGAAGGCTTAACCATGTGTATCTCTCTTCGTCAGTTTAAAGAAGTAATCATTGAGTGCCTACTCGGTGCTCTGCCCCCCGGGGATGTAATGAGGCACACGACAGGCTCTGGGAGCATGCTGGCCATGTGGGCTGGAAAGGGCACAACTGAGCAATCAGTAGTGGCAAGTTTTTAGTTCTGGCTCTGCCAGTGGCCGGCTCAGTGCTTTAGAGGGTCACTGAAATGGCAGCCAGGTTTCGCCTTTAGAGCCAGTGCACGTCAGCTGCTACTGGCTGCCCAGAGTACTCGATTATGAGGCTCTATCTTCACTTGATGCCAAAATCGGCTATAATTGATTACTGAGGTCTGGCGCGGGTGCACCATAGCAAATGGACGGTGTGCCCATCCCTAGATTTCTAAGGCTTCAGATTCTATGATTTGCAAGCAATCTCCCCTCCCGTCTCAGTATAGTTTGGTGTGGGAGAGTGAGATAATTCAAGTTTGTTTGGTTGGTTTTTTTTTACTTTAGAAGCAGGCTCTATTTCCCTCTTGTCTTCCACCTCTAATTCTCTTGGTCCTAGAAAAAAAATTGTAGAGAATTCCACAATAGTGTTCCCCGGAAGGTTAGTTTGCAATATTTTCTGACATCCTGCTCTCTCTCTGAAAAGATCAAATAAGGCAAAACTTGACCTCCCTGCATTCAGGGCCTTTTTGGGTAAATGATTTTCCAGTGCAATGAGAGATGACTGTTTTCTTAATTGTGAATAGATGAAAATAGACACCAATCAACAAACCTTTGGCTAAGGGGGAAAGTCTCTTTAACTCACATTTTGCTTCAATTACGGTGAGGACAAAGGAGCACATTGCACCCTGTGCATGAATAGATGCTTCATTATTCAAAACAAGCATCAAAGAGCATTCCGTCCCCTATAGAAAATATGCAATCACTGTTTAATTCAATGGTAGGATGCAAATTTAAATTCCCAGAAGGGGAAGACTGTTAATGCCATTTAAATTGGTTGTAAATTACAGATAATACGCTTGAGACCCCCGAATACAGATTAGTGGAGTATTGCTTTAGGAATTCAATTCGACTTTGAACTTATTGTGTATTTATCTATGAAAAATAAAGCCATGAAGGCTTGTTTACAGCTACATTTTATTGCTTATCTTTTTTATTTCTGAAGCAAATATTTCACTTTTAAATGCCACGGTGATAGCACAGCATAATATAAGAAAATGCAATGATGTTAGAGACAGATTAGCACTCTCAGGCAGCCCTTCATTAAAAAACAAACAAACAAAACCAAACAACCCTAAAAGAGGAATTTAATCAAGAGATCACACTAGCTGACTTTTCTTTTGACTTCATTTCTATTAGTGTTTCTACAGCTTAAAATCCCACAATCACAAGACAATTGTGTCAGAAATTAGAGGCTGTGATGATCTCTTGGTGCTCAAGTCTATCAGCCACATCGAGGTTGTTTCTCATTTTCACAGAGTAACTCATCATGAGTGGGATGCCTGATGGGTGAGTCTTTGTTAGAAGAATTATTCCTTAAAAACAAGGGCTTTTCAGAAGGAGAAAGTAATAGATAAAATGAACACTTTTCAGCAAATGTTTCTGAGCTCCCAGCTTGAAGAGGTGGAATCTCCCTCCCGGTTCCGTAGAAGTGAAAACGTACCCCCCTCCCATGTGGTGTCATGTCTCAGGTAGGAAATAGGTTACTCGGGGTGATAGAAATAAATCAGCTTTGAGGCTTGTGTTCTCTCTTCTGGCAGTCGGTGGGGCGTGTTTTTATTTTGTGTGTGTGTGTGTGTGTGGCTGAAAGGTATTTTGAAAAAGTTGCCATTGATATATATACACAGAATGCAGCCAAGCTACAGAACAATGGAGGAATGCCTAATTCATTATGCCAGAAAATGGATCATTACCAGCAATACCACATGGAGTTAATCATTTCCAAAGAACTATAATGCCAAGCTATCCATAACACTGAACCTAAATGGAGTAATGTTTTATTTTTTCTTTGATCTGTCAAAGGTACTTAGAGCTTTGCCAGGACCTTAGAGACACTATCAACATTTCATTGTATAGTTCCTATGAATTATGCAGACCTTGTGATATCACAGAGGTTAATTGAATTTTTAAAATTGCCAGTATTATTTTGCTTACGCTTTATGAAATAACACAGAGCCTGACACACACACCCACACACACTCCTTTCTTTTTCTGGCTATTTGCATTTACGTTAAACAGGAGTTTTCCCCTCTATGCCCTTAAGGGTAAGGATGAAAACAGCCATTTGCAGCCCAAGGCTTAAAGACAAGGTGGATAAGATTCATCTAAGCTGCTCAGGAGACTCGACAAAATGTGTGTGTGCCAGGGGGCCACCCGATTTAGGATTTAGGCTTTGGATCAGGACAATCCTAGGGGCACCTGGGTGGCTCAGTTGGTTAAGCGACTGCCTTCGGCTCAGGTCATGATCCCAGAGACCTGGGATCGAGCCGCACATCGGGCTCCCTGCTCAGCAAGAGGCCTGCTTCTCCCTCTCTCACTCCCCTCTCTCGCTTGTGTTCCCTCTCTCGCTGTGTTTCTCTCTGTCAAATAGATAAATAAATAATCTTAAAAAAAAAAAAGAACAATCCTGATGCACATAAAACATGAACGAGGAGTTGCTAGCTTCTGTTCTTAACCCCTCGGTGCTCTGTGCGTCTGGGCATCTTGAAGCCTTATCAGGTGCGGCTGGCGGCCAGCCTCCTGCCCGAGCTGTGCCCACCTGTGCTGCCAGTGAGGGATTAGCACAGCAATGGCCATTTGTTTTTTCTCAGTCTCTGCTGGGCGTGGGTTTGGGAAAGGCACACTCTCTTCCGGGAGAAGCCACTGACCAGCATTCCAGTACGGTGGGTGGGCCTGCTCTAGGTCCCCATAACCTGGCCCCCAGACCTCTGAGCTAACAGGAGCAGTGACGCAGGGCAGACCAAGTGCCAGACTCAGGGCCTGAGACCTGGGTTCTTGCCTGGCCTCTGTCGTCTTTTCTATCAGATCTCTGAGCCTCACTTGAGAATGATGTTTTCTCATCCTGAAAGTGAGATGGGCCATTCATTTGCACTAACCTTTGGTGGGCACTTAGCACACACTGGACTTTGCCCTAGATCCTGGACAGAAATAAAAATAAGACATTCCTTTCCTTAAGTAATTCAAGGTGGAAGGGTGTGTGTAGGGAGGAGTATAGGCAAACTTGTAGACAAATAATGATAATACAGTGCGGTAAGTTCTTTATGAGAGAGCACACACAAGGGGAGCTGCAGAGGGAGAGGGAGAAGTAAGCTTCCCGATGAGCAGGGAGTCTGATGTGGGGCTTGGTTCCAGGACCCTGGGATCATGACTCGAGTCAAAGGCAGGCACTTAGCCGACTGAGCCACCCGGGTTCCCCTAAAGATTTATTTATTATTTGTTTATTTATTTATTTGCACGTACACACGAGGGGGGGAGGGAGAGTAGCAGAGTCCCTGCTGAGCACGGAGCCCATGGGGCTCAATCCCAGGACCTGAGATCATGACCTGAGCTGAAGTCAAGAGTTGCTTGCTTAACAAACCGAGCGACCCCGACACACCTTTCTTCGTTTTTTCTTCATTTTATCTTTTTGGATAAATAAAGGTGCCCAAAAATGTGGTAAGTTCTTAATCCTGGTGTAAACAGAATACTGTCAAAGCCCAGAGACAGCCAGTTAGATTTAAGATCACATCTGTACATCCATTAAGCACATACGCTTTGGGGTGCCTGGGTGGCTCGGTCGGTTAAGCAGCTACCTTCGGCTGAAGTTGTGATCTCAGGGTCATGGGATCGAGCCCTACATCGGGTTCCCTGGTCAGCAGCAACTCTCCTTTTCCCTCTCCTTCTGTGATCTCTCTCGCTCTCACTATCTCTCAAATAAATAAATAAAATATTTAAAAAAAAAAAAGCATAGGCTTTGATGCCAGACCACTTGGTTTTAAGACCTGGCTTCACCGTTACTAGCTATGCAACTTTGAGCAAGTTACTTAACATCTCTGTGCCTCAGTTTCTCATCTTTCAAATGGAGGTGATAATAGTACCTGCCTCTTGGGATTATTCAAGCATTTAGGTCCTGGAATGCAGTGAACCCTCCATATGTTCATATATAGTAATAATGTTTGAGAATGCCCACAAGTCCATGGGGGCTGTAAAGGAAATAGTGAATGAAAGGGAATCCTTAACTTTAACAAAATAGAACTGCATTTCTGAGAGAATGAAGATGAACATATATTCTGTACTTATTAGGTGGTCAGATGGTTTCCCTTGGATGCCCATAAGTCAAGGTCCAGGCTGCCAACGGGAGCATTTGGCATGGTTAGGAGCGTTTGGCATGGTTAAGGGTGTTCTGCATTAAGACTAGGGAAAGACCGTTCTCATTCTTTGATCTGCGACCGGCTCCCAGAGAACACACACAGAGAAGCTAACCATCCCGTTGCCCACCCGGCTAGGTCAGACCGTGGGAGAGAAGTCTGGAGCAGGAACATTTTCGGGCCTCACTGACTCCCATGTCTGAGAAGGAAAACAGGAGGGTGGGTGGGTCTTTATGCTTAGAAGTTGCAAAAATGAAGCCAGAACTTGGCCCTGGTGGGAATGAGGGCCGTGGGGCTGGCTGGATGTCAGTGGACTCAGGCCAAGCGCGGGCAGCTGTGGGCTGCTTGGGAAGGTCCTTCTAGAAAGTGGTGCACAAAGAGAGAGAGGGAATTGGGGAGGCTCAGGAGACCGGGATGGGGTTTTGATGGGGAATTTGAGAGAAAGACCAGATTAGACCTTGGAGATAGAACGCTGAGAAGAGCAGTAAAGCAAGCCACAGTAAGCACACACCTGCCGTGAGCATGCAACAGAGAGGGTCACCCTCGTGGGAACAGGGACATGCTGGTAAATATTTAACACCGAAAGCAGAGTTGGGAAGAGCTGCCCCGTGGCGCCAGCCCCATGTCATTTCTACCTGCACATGTATAGTAGAGATTCCGATAATCCCAAGTGCCTGGAGAATAGTTAAATATAGCAAAACAATGAGGAAGTAATGGCTTTTGAGTATTTTTTATTACCTTAGCTTGAATATAATTTTTTAATTTAAATTTCTAGGGTTTTCTTTAATTAATGACCATCGTTTACAGCTGGCATGAAAATTTTTGAAAATTTAACAATTCGCTTTTGGAAGCTGCCTCCTAAGCAGCATTGAAATATGCGTCCTCCGCATAATATCTAGATCATAGGCTTCTTATGAGGGTCAGAGAAGTATGTGGAAGCATTTTCAGACTGTAAGCAGCAGGTAAATATTATATACAAGGAGAAATTATGCTCATGGGGACAGGGTAGCATAGTGGTCAGGAGGGCCTGCTCAAGTTGGAATCCTGGCTTTACTCCTTTTAGGTGCATGACCTTGGGTAGATCGTTGCCCTCTTGGAGCCTCAGTTTCCTCATCTGCAGAGTTTCCGTGAGCTTTGGTTAATATTGTAAAGTACCTAGAACAGTGTCTAGTGCACGATAAGCACCTTTTAAGTATTGACTAAAATTGTTTATTACCATGAACAGCAGTAAGCCTGCGATTGTTCCAGAACCAGAAGGCCTTTGAACTGGGAAGCCCAAGATCTTAGCCTCCATCTCCCCCGACCCCAGCTCCAACTTGGTTTTAAAGAGACAGCTGCTCTCTATGGGAACAGATCTGCTACTGTGCTAACAGCCAGTGCTTTTTAGATAATGCCCCCTGAGGACTTTAGGGGGCATAAAGATGCTGCTGGAACCAGATTCTACGGCCCACTCACCACAGGAGCAGGGGGAAGACACTGATCTTATTACCTGCCTGGTGGGCTCACTTATTTTAGTCCTGACCTAGGCAGAGTGTAGAGTCAGCCCAGGGTAGAGCCCC